>MJHO01000433.1:43344-71140 GCA_002076135.1 Xerophyta viscosa | reverse complement strand
AATCACCATGTTGGGGAAATACACATGCCAAAACTTTTAAAACAAGAATTGGGCTTCAAAATCACCATGTATGCAAATAAGCACCAATAAGCACAAAACATGGGTAAGCAACTCAAAACTCAACTTTCATTCATTGGTTCCAAGTATTAACACATTACATCAAGGAATCCCAGAATATAAAATTGGACATAACAGTTTACTAAATATCACAAGTTTGTTAGTACTTCCATTTACACACCCCGGAATCCCAAATCTGGTCTGCAACCCAATACCAAGGTCATGGCCTCTATACCCCTCTAGCGCGCACTTCAAAGGCTCCACAACCTCCAACAAGGGCGATCCCACAGCGTCCCATGGGAGCTACTCAGTTGCTCTGCCCTCCAGAGGTGCAACCCTGAGCCTCGCACTCCGTAGTGAGCACCGGGCCAATGGTGATACCACTACGCCTACTGGTTTAACATAAGTCCATGTCGGGATTTTTAAACCAGGTATTGCAAGAGCACCAACTCACATACCCCAGAGTTAGTCTATCAGGAGTATAGCAAAAGTCGTTAACTCACATACTACACTGGTATCACAAAAGTAAACACCCACATACCCAGCAAGATAGAACACAAATAATCCGGAACATTGACATCTATCACGAGTATTGCAAAGGTTACCAACTACATACTTTCGCAAGATAGGAATAAATGCACACATTCCTCCATTCTATTTCTAGGGTATAGCAAGAATCACATGTTCACATACCCACCCAACCAATAGAACAAGCAGAAGCCGAATCATGGCCATGCAACATAACTTCTACCACATGTATAGCAAGCAACCAAAACACACACATTAAAGGTAAGTTTAATTCAACTCAGTATTGTCATATAACACATATCATAGTATCTACCACATGCTTCTCTAGAGTAATCAACTCACAAACACCGCAAAATAGATCAAGCATAAGCATGTTATCAAACAAGCACTCCCGCCAAGAGTATTATCTAGGGTATATACATCGATACTTATTCATGCGGGCAAACACATACACAACATGCCATCCATGCATCATATCTTATGTCGAACTTCTATTGCATGCTCCATAGAAATCCTTTCCACATACATGGCTAGGCAATGTAATACATGCATAAACATAGCATTCCACCACACCAAGAGCATGGTCTAGCATAAAACCCTAAATGCTTATCCCGACGGATAATAACATAGATAGCATGCTAATCATTCAACATGGACCAATTTTGAGACATCCAACCATGATTTACAAGTACATACTATAACATATTTCACCCAAACATGTTATATATAATACTAGGTCATAAATTGCATGAATAACCATCTCAAATCCGATGTAAACACATACAAGCATGCAATTACCAAGAGATGCAACCAGCTCACCTCGATTTGAAGTTCTAACGACTGCTGCCCTAGCCGCAAATCTCGACTATTTTGCACGGTGTCGGTATCCTCGCGAAGCCCACGCGCCGGAGACTCCGAATCCGCGATCAATCTTCAAGACGAGAATTGAGAGATCAAGGGAGGAAGAGAGAGAGAGAGAGAGAGAGAGAGAGAGAGAGAGAGAGAGAGAGAGAGAAGGGGGGGAGGAGAGATCTGGAGACAGTCTCGCTCCCCAACTTATTTACCTGATCATGTATGGTGCGGGTTAACTATAATTCGACCCATATTGTTTTATGATATTTAACCAAACAAACTATGAAAGAGTCTATGTTCTCATGTTATAATGAACTCAAGAATTTTTTTTTTTTTAAAATTACAACAGAAAAAAGTGTTCGTGGGTATTTGAAGTTTATAAAACTTTCATATGTATGTTGTAAACGTATAGCGTGCCACCCACCATCCGTCGATGCATATTGTATATGCTGATGATCTCTGATAGGTGAAGTTGTCCAATGTAGAAACCGGCTGTCGAGGATAGAGACTTAGTGCTAGAGTGAGGTTGCAAAGTGCAGGAAGTGGCGGACTAGCATCTAAGCATGTAAGCGTCATCTATCAAACTAGGTGCAGCCAGAACTTGTATAAGCAAATGCTTGCAAATGAAGTGCAACATCCATGAGATTGCCCATTTTATATACCAGCAGTTAAATTCTAAAGTATTCAAGAAGAATTATACCTTTACACCAACTTGACAGCCAATATTTATGTTGCGTTGGCGCCTAAGTGAAGTATAACTTAGGTGCATCAGTGATGTCTTCCCAACAACCTGCAACATTCACGTACAAAAAAATAACATGTTAGGAGCAGTCAGGTCTAACTAGGCTATCACTATAATCTGACTTCAATGACATAAGTAGATGTATGTTTAATGATCCAAGACTGTGACAATGATGTTTTCCACCAGAAAGCGCATCTAGTTACATAGGACTCACCTTTTAAGTTCCTCAGCAGCATGTTTAAGTTTATTTAGTATAACTTTACATCTTTCAACTAAAGCATGGTCCTTTTCTCACGAGCTTATAAGAAACTAGTTCTACTAGTGACAGATGACAGATGCCTCTCATGAAGACTAGAAATTGGTGTGCCCTATACACAATTAACAATACTCCATATAAGTTATTGACGGTTCGGGAATAGATTAGATTTAGGAATCAGACGATGATGGACGGAAGCAATCACAAAACACGAAATTTACATGGTTCGGCGAAGATGCCTACGTCAGGGAAGGGAGAACGCTCTTTGTTATAGGGTGGGGAATACGAGTACAAGATCTGACAGTGTTTTAGGCTGAGATCTAATAAACATTAGTGAAATGCCGCCCTAACCTAAAGCCTCCTCTTTAATTAGGTAACCGATTCCTCTCCCTATGGAGTACTAAGTCTTTATATTATATTGCCATAAACGGTCGGATGACACCTTGCGCTCGAACAGTTTACGACTCCATCATAAGCCTCCCAGATTGAAAGACCTTTGTAAAAGTCTTTCGAACTGTTCCTTAACTGGTAGTGTTCTTTTGCTTCGGTCTATTCTCTTGCCGTGTAGTTGCCTTTGGCATTTTTCGGCGTAAAGCGGATTTGGCGTTCTCCCCCGAAAGCAATTTATAATGTGGCTTCAAGCCGTTCTCCCTACGCTAGTTCCAATCGCTGTTGAGGCGGTTTAGAACTGTTCTCCTCTTTCTTGTCGTTTTCCTCTGCGCGGACCGTCGATCAGTTTCTTGCCCTTTGATTTCCCGCAGCGTTCTCCCTATATGGGTCTTATTCTCAGTGGTTGATACGGGCGTGTTTGCTGTTATGCTGCTGGTAATTCAGGCTCTGCGTCACCAACCGAAGATTTCTCGAAAATTGGTTACGATTTTTATCATCACCGTCAATAATGTTTTTACAGGCTCTCCACTTATCTCTTTTCTTCCTTCGTCCTTCCGATTCTTTTCTCTCGCGCGCTTTTGCTTTTTCAATCTCTCCTTCAACTAGCCCGTGCCATGGCCTCTTTTTCTCGTACCGGACGCAGTAGTTCTTTCAGTGTCTACCATACAAGTACCATTACTGAAGGAGTGTCTAAGTTCCAGCGCTCAAATCGCATTCCTCCCGAGTATCGTATCCGGCGGCCGAGCTCCTCTGATCGGGCTCATTAGTCTAGGGCCGGGGAGTTCTGTCTCTATGCCGGTTGTCTGCTTGCTGGCATCGAGCTCCCGTTCTTTCCTTTCTTCACCTTGCTGCTCTATCGCTACAACTTGGCTCCCGCCCAATTGATTCCAATGCTTGGAGGGCCATTATCGGATCCCTCGCTTTCTGCCGGTGAGTTGGTGCTCGAGCCCTAACGGACTCAGGGTCTCCGGTACCAAATAAATCTTTGAGTTTTGGAAGTTTGAAAATCGGTATGGTATCAATAGTCTCCAGGTTCTCTTTCGGTAAGGGAGGCGAACGCCAGTCGTCACCTGTGTAGACCAGGGAAAGAGGACGAACGTTAAGCGTTCTATCACTTCGATTCGCCGGCCTGTTTGTTTGTGTTTCTTCCGCCGGGAGACCAGCTGTTACGACCGAGGCTTCTTGTCTTCTGTTCACCTGACTGCGCATGGGTGACCTACTTGCCTCTTGCTTCTGCGGTGCTCCAGTACTGTGCTCTCAGCGTGTTTCGTGCTTTGCCCTGGGAGAGGCAAGCATCTGTGGGCTCCCAGCCTATCCTATACATTGCGGCGGTTGTCGCTGTCTGCCTACTGCTCCGATCAGGGTGCAGTCGGATTAGTTGGAGTAGCGGTGAGCATCACCTGGATCTCACTGCGAAAGTGATCGAAAATCATCCCGTGGTGAGAGGCACCGGCGCTGGTTGCGCAACCGTTGGCCCGTTCGAACTGGCTTGTTGTTCTTGAAGATCATCAGTGCGGGTTACGGTTGCGACCACGGGTTGCTCGGGCTAGGTTCTGGGGTTCTGCCCCACCATCACTCGCCAGAATACCGTTCCTTGCCAAGCCGTTTTGTGTTACACGTCTCCGATTGGCCATCACTCCAATGTCTTGATCCCCACAGACGGCGCCAAGTGATGGTTCGGGATAGATTAGATTTAGGAATCAGACGATGAGGACGGAAACAATACAAAAACACCAAATTTACGTTGTTCCGGACGCGAAGATCCTCGTCCATGGAGGTAAGTCTTTGTTACAGGGTTGAGGGGAGATAGCCGAGTACAATTTTGCCGAGTTTAGGGCTAAGATTCTTAAGTATTTATACATTAGTGAATCCGCCGCCCTAAACCCTAACGACTCTCCTCTTAATTAGGTAACCGATTCCTCTCCCTATGAAATACTAAGTCTTTACATTAAATTGCCATAAACGGTCGGGTGACGCCTTGCGATCGAACAGTTTACGACTCCATCAGTTATATTACATGGTTTTTGCACAAACGAATGTATTTGACAGATAAACCCTGTAATCCCGTTTGGCATGAAATCAGCTTTAATGCGTGAAGGAAAATGCTAATTTTACTCTATTAATATGTGTCCAAAATGTAAAACTAATTGTTCAACAACTATTAAGTTATTTATCACCTAAAACCAAGTATATTGAACACTTAATATCTGTTGAACACTTAGTGTAGCTTGTTGAGCACTTTTTAGGGAGAGGAGCAAAACAACCATTTAACATAGCAGAGGCCATGATTATCATTAGCCGGTTGTGCAAAGTACCCCTCTTGACAATGATAAATCGTGTTTTGCATACACCCTATCAATTTTAGGAGGTTTTACGCATTCATTGTCTGCAATCAAGCTAAGATAATGGTACACAGCATGTACACAAACGCTTGCAACCTCTCCATAAAAATTCTTTAGTTTGCAGGCATTTGTTATAACTCATAACCAACCTTGCACAGCCTCAAACGACCACTATTGACTCTAATTTCTCCAACTACAAGGTTTCAGCACCCGAAAGTATCGGATTAAACTCATGTTCCACCGTAAACACTAACTTCAATATCTATAAATAAATCGTATTATAAGCTATCAAGCTTTTACTTTTTGGAATTCCATTAGAGCATTGTTTCTACAAGCACCTTCGGCTTAAAATAACATATATCTCATGAATGTATCGTAAACGCTATAATCATAAAGTACAAATGAACTCCAAATTCGTTGTCAACCTCCGGCCAAACAGAGTCGTATCGTATTTGTCCAACCAGCCAATGCTACAACTACAATAGCAGGAGGCATAAAAACGCAAATTATCCATAAGTGGTGGATTGTCACATAAAATAACATCACCTAATCACACGACTAATAGTATAATAGTACCGATTGAAAATAAACATAAACGATCACATTGGGGGTAGTTGAATAGAAACAATAGCAACCTTAGAACTAAATTTAATGAGATTGGTAAAAGGCAAGCATTTTCCATTACTCAAAAGTAGTAACTCAAATTAGAAGTAATCAAAGTTAATGTGCTGAGTAAACATTATGAGTGAATTCATTAGTATACTATAGTGTGATTCTTAGACTATTGGATTTAAAAGGAAATCTAAACTTAAAATGGCTAGACTGAATTATGATATATATTGCTCAGTTTAATCCCACTGAGCTAGACTGAAGTACAACATTATTAGGTGACATTTTCATTAAAGTATATCTTATAAGTACAATTTCTTAATACGTATATTGGTCCATTTGAAAAGGAAATCTTAACATCAAATGCTAGACTGCAATTATGATCTTACACTATTGCTAGTTTAATCCTACTGCTACCTTCACCTGTGTAAATGTCAACTTGGGAACAAAAGGCTAGTTAGAGTAGTCACGGATCAAATCAAAAAGCTTATAACTTTTCCAACGTGGTTTTACCCTTTATCTAAAAATTTCCAGAAAAAAGATCCATGCGCCTTCAAAAGTTATATAAAGTGTCCTATATGACAAACTTTCAAGATCAGCAAAGATAAAAAACAAAAATAATAACTTTCAAAAGTAGAAATGAAAATTTAATAAACAAATAAAAGAAACTTAACGAGCAAAGAGTTCAAAGATAAGAGAGTTTTACGCAAGGAGGCCTACTTCCTGGAAGCTTCTGTAGAGGACTAAGATAACTCATAACAAACATCTTAAGGCATTACCTACTGCTATTCTCAAAATGTCTTCACAACAAATATAATTTGGCGTAGAGCAATGTGAAAAGGTGATTTCTCAACGAACAGCTTTGGAAGGAAATATAGAGGTAACTATACACCAACTTAAATCGAATCTCTTTATTACTGCAGATATGGAATTGCAGAATTAACTGACAAGCTAAATTTTCTGTTACCTAACGTAGATGGTTCAGCATATTCATAATTAAACGATTTGAGAACTACACTGCGTCATTATAAAGGACTTAGAATCAGAACTCCAGTAGTTTATTTTGTCATTACCTTCTAGAATTCATGAGCGACTCCAATAAGAGATAAATTTGGGATTGGCCAAGACTATACAAGTAATCGCGCTGCAAAGAAATGTGAATGTACAGTAGTAAATTAACCTACTCACAACTCACAAGAAACAAATATCATATATCCTTAGCATCTTGATCTGGAAATACAATCACACAGCATCTACACACTATTAGGAGAGTACCCAACCTCACCCCCCTAATACTGAACGTTGTAAGGAACGAACAGCTGTTCTAACAACTCCGAAGTTTAGAAGATAGAGTAGTGGATGATTCAAGTAACCAATAATTTGAGAAGAAGAGAGATCAGCAATCCATTTAGTGTTCATGTCCTAAGACACCTTTAATTTGAGAAGAAGAGAGATATGCATCACCTTTAATGCACTAGGTGCAGCTAGCACTTGTATAAAACAAATGCTTGCAAACGAAGTGCAACATCCATTAGCCCATTTTATGTACCAGCAGTTAAATTCTTAACTATTCAAGAAGAATTCTACCTTACACCAACTTGGAACAGCCAACATGTTGAGTATTAACTTAGCGCACCAGTGATGTCTTCCACAATCCACAACATCATCACCTTACAGAAAAGTAAAATCAGGACATGTCAGGTCTAAAAAGCGCTATCACTATAAATCAAAGACTTTTATGATTATCAGTAATGCTTGTCAATAATAGCCTATGCTGGAAGGTTTTAAAGCTTAACAATAAATTCTGAGCAAATGCTCCCTGAACTACAAGAAACCAAAAGCTTCTTTATACATAAATCAGAAAGATAATAATCCCATTGTCTGGGTGGAAGGCTTGAAGGTCTAGGTACCATGCTGTGTGCACGAATAGTCCAAACGATCGGCTTAGGTGAGGGGTTTTCTCTTCGTTATCATTATGAATTCTATATCAAACAGAGAACTTTAGAACACCTTCCGAGATAAAATTGCTACGGATGTAATACCTGAGCTTCCGATGATGAGAATCAACACCTGGCCGCATGCTGGTCGGCGCTGCCGTTGTGATCTTTGATGTTGCAATCTTTACCTCTTCAAAACTTCATCTTTTCAACCCCCAAATTTGACATGAAATATGCAGGGCATCACAGTAGCAGCAACTCGGAGGTGTGAGATCTGCCCAAACTAGAACAAGGCTGAAAGAGACACCTCCTTCAAAGATAGAAAGTGAATGTAGCTGGATTGGTCCGATTAGGAATTTTGGGAATATGCTAAGTTTGTTCGATTTCAGATATAGGTTTGTAAGATGTTGGAAGGGGAAACTAGCATGTTTTGTTATCCAAAAGGATACATTTTCTCTTGCACGTAGAACTTGGAAAGTATTCATACTCCAAGTGTATTAGCTTTTCGATAATTCACTCATCCGAGTCAGCTGGGTCAAAACTACATAATTTCACTGCTAGGATATGCCTCACAACGGATCCCTTGGCTCCTGAAAACCCTTTGGTCTTAAATAGTGCCATACGAGCCTATATCAAAATACAAAAGAAAAAGAATCAAAATTTACATGCATTACATATAAAAATACTAAAAAAAAAATAAATAAACATAGAAAATTCGAAATTTACATGTAATACATAATCAGGCCTATCCATACCAAAAGGCTAGGATTCTTCTGTTGGTGGAGCATGGGTCGGCACCACCTGTGGTTTATCTATTCAATGATCGCACAAAATTGAGCCGATTACTGACAAAGTTTTTTCTAGATAATCTCAACAACAAACATTCATTACATTGAAAATATGAAATATAAGTTCTCAAATTAAGCTTAGAAAAATAACCTCATCTTAGTAGAGTTTTAGAGCATATGACAAAAGTACTTAACAACTTAGAAGACAACAGCTACAAACATCCTTTGGGGCCATCAATTAATTCCACAACACAAAAAGAAAGAAAAGCAAAAAGACAACACGCGCTACCGATTGGCATAATCTACTAAATACACTTGATCAAAACCAAAACAAAAGCACAATAAACGGAAATGAGAATTTGTAGTTGATAATTCCCTTTTTTTATATGAAATATTACGACATACAATTCTAAAGTGTCATGCAAGAAAGCAATCCGTTATTCATAAACATACAAACTATCTTCACGCATGCTTTCAAAAAACAAAAATAGAAGCTGCGAATTAGCCATAGTCCAATAACACAATACCATAACATACAAAACATAAAGAGAACGTACAGCAAATTAAACGAAATGAAAAGAAAACTGCATACTTGATAACTATCATTCTGTTGGCTATAAATAAAAAGCAAGTATATAAAGGAGTCGGGTAGATTAAGGAAAGTAATCAATTTCCAAAAACATTTGCATGTAGACAAAACCAAAAAAAAGAAGAAAAAGAAACAATGATATCCAATATGATAAGGTGGAGACCTGAATTAAGGTTTCAATTGTAGAATGGTTATGTATAAAGTTAGCAAACACAAACTTTGGTGGAATTCTAGATATTCACAAAGAAAGATGTACTGACCAATTAGCTGCGTGACTTTTGTTTCGACTTCCCCTTCCTGTATAAATGCAAAATTGATTAAGAGCATACAATATATGTAGATATAGATAACAGTTCTTCCAAATTTCACCTGTACAGGCTAATGGATACACGTCAAATGCAAAGAGGAAATCGCATATGCTCAAAAACCTAACAAGCAAATATAACTTTTCTGAAATACAGCTTCCCTTCCAATGTTATATGAATTGAATGAGCTATTATGTTTTAAATCTATATCGCAGCTGAAACCTAAATGTCGAAAAAGTTCTCTATTTCTTTTGGACTTGCTAATTTCGTGCAGAAGAGAAAGAGAACTACACATGACCACCCATTAATGTGACATGACGGGGAGATAAATTCTTCAGCCTCAAATGCATTAAATTTAAAACAAAAAAAAATTAAAAAAAAAAAAAAACCTATATTGTTATCAACATAATGAAGGATAGGAGTGCAAATCCGTTACTTTGTGACCATAACCATTGTCTCGTCTGCATGAGACAAATTGCTGGTGTAAACTAGTACCTACAGAAGCTATGAAAATAAGAGGCCCAATGACAAAATGACAGTGGCTTCATAGTGTTGAAAGGTAAAAGGCCAAAGTCTCCCAAGGTGGATAACATCATAGCAGTAGCAAGGAGCTTAGAGACCTGCACATAAGTAAGTAACATAAAACAAGGTTTAAATGGTACGATTAAGTAATGTGCAGAACCTCTGAATGTGAAAGGATATATCAAAGAACTAGTAATAAAACAGCAACATATCTCGAACCTTGCCGAAAAGTAAAGGCAGCTCCGTGGCGAGAATGAAGGCCAACTTCAACAACCAAGATACAACATCAAACATAGTGGCATTGACAGTGATAGCATGCATCCTGATGAATTTGTGTTAGTATTCTCGCCTAAATAATATGAAGAAGAGGATATAAATATTTAAATGAAAACATTGCATTACTAGTAAACTGCCCTATTGCCCGTAAACAAGTTTTCAAGGAAACCAAGCCAGATGGATAAAGAATCAACAAGCGTTCAAAGTAGAACATGTCATAAAATTCTCACTCAGTGATAAGATTAATAAACAGTAAGCGGAAATGTAGTTTCATCGAATGGTTTGGTTAAGAACAAAAAACGTACTGCTGACGGATTATAACCATGCAAACAAAATTCTCACAACACCTAAGCATATGGCTGAACAAGAAACACTGTCAGCATATACTTGAATAACATCTGAAATTGTTCAAACATCGGAGAATCTACAAATACAGTTTTTTTTGGTCAATACAACAAAACAAATTTTTAAGGCACCCAAAAGCACACATAAAAACTTACCTATTTCAGTAAATTTATTTCATTCAGCTGACCCACCTTCCAGCTTTGAATTAGAAAGCATCTTTGTTTCTCTGAAGATGCCTATTTTATCACAGCAAATCACCGAAACTTTTGCCATTCTGCTTAAGGGTCGAATCTCAACGCCAGCCATAAACTGGTTGCCATAAATGCATCTTTCCCAATTTTAGGATAACAAGATTCTTCAATGGAAGAGTTCTCCTACATTTAACACTAGCACCTGCAAAGTTAGTCTATTGCTAAATATGTCTTCATACTTTCAACATGAGATTTTTCGGTGGAATTAGTTCTCGCTAGTCTTAGCGGAGCATTAACGCAATTTAGTTTTTCTTCGACATGCAACTCGCTTTCCAGTCTTTTTTTCCCAACTTCTCTAAGACGATACTTATCCGCCTTCAAAATTCATCAGGAAAACCCGCATATCACTATTGCTTTTCTACATCTACAGATGAGCACAGGTCTCCACCTGAACCTTAATGCCTAAATAGAGGTGATGACAACTCTTTAGACTACTAAACTTTTTTCTCTTGTGAAGCTGAATTTGCGGAGTGCTGACTACGTTTGCTGCTTCAGACAGAAAATATGGAGACCCTTAATGTCCATATCATCATTTGACTAAGCTTTTATAAAAGATCAGTGCATGAGACAATCTCTCCAGCATGATCAGAATTTCTTGTATTAACTGCAATCATGCGGAAACAATTATTGAAGACTAAGATGGAAAAACGGAAAGGAAGGAAGAAATCTACATTAGAAAATCAATTCCGATAGTGTTCTCAGAAGTTAACTGACAAGCAAAAATTTCTGTTTACCTACATACATGGTTTACATATTATATAACATTTAAGAACTACCACTCATCCTTATAAAGGACTTAGAATTCAGAACTCTAGTGAGTTATTTTGTCATTACCTTCTAGATTATTGAGCGACTCCAATAGAGATAAATCTTGGGATTGGCCAAAGACGAACAAGTAATCGAGCTGCAAAAGATGTGAATGTACGTAGAATTATCCTACTCACAACTCACAAGAAACAAATATCATATATCCTTAGCATCTTGATCTGGAAATACAATCACACAGCATCTACAAGTAAATTCCAAATACCGAGCTGCAAAAGATGTGAATGTACATAGAATTCTACTACTTACAAGAAATAATAGAGAGAGATAGGATTTTTAAAAGAGGCATACACAAGCAGAAATACACAGAAGGATGAGGTTCAAGTAAACCATCTTACGTAAGGAACAAATATCATATATCCTTAGCATCTTGATCTGGAAATACAATCACACAGCGAATAAACAATCTATGTTTTTAAATTCACATCATCATATATCCTAAAGTGCAAAAGGGCTTGTCTAGTGCTCCACATCATCTGAATTATATGGTACAAAATTCACCGTGACTCATTATACCAATTTAGAAGAGTTACAATACGAATCTTATGAAATCCAAGTTTAACCAAGTTATCAATATATGAATAATTTAAAAGTATCAAGAAAGTTCCTATGCTCACTACCTTATAATATAATTCCGGTACATTACTTGGTAATTACTCCAACCGCAGCTATTAATGTTAAATATTTGTCTAAAGATCATGAGAGTAAGTGAACTACACATGACCACCCATTAATGTGACATGGTGAGGAGATAAATTCCTCAGCCTCATATGCTGTAAATTTTAAAAAAATTAAAAAAAAAAAAACCTATATTGTTATCGACAGAATTAAGGGTAGGAGTGCAAATCCGTTACCTTGTGACCATAACCATTGTCTCGTCCGCATGAGACAAATTGCTGGTGTAAAGAAGTACCTATAGAAGCTATGAAAATATGAGGAAATGAGAGTGGCTTCATAGTGTCGAAAGAAAGAGCCATAGTCTCCCAAGGCGGAAAACATCATAGCAGTAGCAAGGAGCTTAGAGACCTGCACATAAGTAAAATAAAACAAGGTTTAAATTATATGATCAAGTAATGTATAGAACCTCTGAATGTAAAACTTATAGACACCTGGGAGCATGAAGCACATGACAGGCTTCGGGGACAACGAAACATCAACGGCACAGAACTCAAGCAATTCTCAAAAAAGCATGACACGACATGTTGAGGAACGTAATATTTTTTAATGTTTTACATATAATTGTATTAAATATCAAAGATGTGATTATGTAGATAAAGATATTTTTGTTTAGAAATTTCACTAGTTAGTCAAAATTTCATGATTGGTGACAAGCTTCCAAAGAGATTTAGTAAGGATCTTCCTCTTGTAATTTTTGACATCACTATTTTCTGTTTGCTAATTCCGAAGTCATTCTCCCTACAATTTAACATTTCAAACTAAGTTACTTACACTCCTTAATTTAAATCTAAAGAAACTACACACCCTATCAACAATTTAATTTAAACCTAACACTTCAACAATTTAAAACCTAAACCTACAACAATCTTTACAAACATACACTACAATTATGGACCTTAGAGCAAACAGTCAACATATACTCTATGAGTGAAAAATCAACCAATATAATGATTCAACAATTTAGTACGAAATTTTAAATAAAAATCCTAACCTAGTCGAAGGCCGGAGAGAAGCAGAGATGCAGCGCCCGGGCGAGAAGATGGGTGAGGAGGCATGACGCTGGCGATACGAGGTTTCGGGTCGGTGAGGTCGGTCAGCCGACGGCGTAGTATCAAGAGTCAGCCGAGACTCTGCGACGTGCGGGTGAATTGAGTCGTTTGACGGGTTAAGGGTGAACAGTGCGCACGTTTATTTTTTTTTAGTTAACAGGGCGCTCGCGGCCTACGAGCGGGGCGCGTGCGGCCAAACGTTGGCCTCGTCCAGGCGCCGCCCTCACAAATCTCGGCACGTCTGGACGCTTTTGCGAGTCTGGAACGCGGCCTGGCCGTCGGACACGATCCAAGTCGTGTCCGGAGCACCCGCGTTAAGATACACGTCGATCGCGGATTCGGCTGCCCAAAAAGAGAATCTGTGCTTTAGAGGCTGGGAGAAGTTACCTTCAAAATTAAGAAATTGCATGAATGTCCTATTCAATATGTTTAAGAACCACATAATCTGCACACTTCTAAATTGTACAGAAAAGGCCCAATACGGGCCTCTACAATTTGCCAATAATGGAATATAGTAGAAACAAACAAACAAAAAGGTTCAAAATTTACATGCGTTACATACAAAAATACTTAAAAAATAAAACAAATAGGAAATTCAAAAATTACAATGCATTACATATCAGATTTAATCTTGTTCAATGGTGGAATATGAAATGGTTGTCACCCGTCGATTATGTGTGCAATGGTCGTACAAAAGTGAGCCGATTAGGGCAATTCCATGATAATTCAAAACCATTCCATACAATGAAATTATAAAGTTCTAACATTAGCAGAAAAAATAAACGAGTCTCTGACCTATTAGTCAGATATTTACATTCAAGTAATACAAACAAAGAACAAAAACTACAAGGGAGTCAAAGTCAAACTTTATATGAGAGACAATAGCACCAAAACAATCATTGTTTTTTGATCGGTGCCCCCGTGATTTATGTGTGCAATGGTCGTACAAAAGTGAGCCGATTACGGGCAAAATTCCCCATGATAATCTCAAAAACATTCATTACAATGAAATATAGGTTGCTAACATTTAGCAGAAAAATAAACGGAGTCTCCTGAGCTATTAGTCAGATATTTTAGCATTCAAGTAATACAAACAAAGAAAAAACTACAAGGGAGTCAACATGTCAACAACTTTATATGAGAAGACAATAGCTACCAAAACATCCATTGTGCATCAATGCATGCCTCAAACCACACAACAAAAAAAAAAAAAGAAAAGAAAGAAAGAATAATATACAAAAAAGAAGATGCACTACAAATTGGTCATAAACTAGTGAAAAACAGGTGATACAAAACCAAAGCAAAAGCATAATTAAAACAGAGGGAGAAAAATAAAAGTGTACTTGATACTTACCTTATCTTTTATATAAATGATTACCACATATAACAGGAAGTACATTTGTCATTTAAGGAAAGTATCTATTTCAAAACATCAACCTATTACTACATGCATGCTTTTCAAAAAAAAGAAATAAAAGAAAAGAACTTCCAATTACCCACAGTCCAGTAACAACACCACAAGATATAAAACATAAAGAGATGCATACAGTGAATCTAAACAAAAGGAAAACGAAAGTGCATACATTTGAGAACTATCATTTTCAGCTATAGAAAGAGCAAGTCCAGCATATAAAAGAGTCAGGTAGCATTCCATAAAGTAATCATTTTCCCATAAACATTTGATGCATGCAAAACTAAAAAAAAAAGCCTACCAATTCGCCACAATCTAGTAACAATACCCAAGATGCAAAACCAAAATAGAAACATACAGGAAAAAAAAAACCACCACCTCAATATAACTCTACTCCATTGGTGCAAAAGACGTAATAACAATATAATAAAAGGAGTAAGATGAGAACCTAGCCCTCCGAAGCTACTGACAAAGCGGGTTTGAAACGGTTTAAAGAAAAGCCGTTGCTCCTCGTTTCGTCTTCTGAGAAGGAAGACCGCGTTCACCACGGAAAAGAAGGTTTCTTCTTATACATGTGATGTGAAGCCTGACGAACTTGCCGTGAACGATTTATTGAATGTGCGAGAAGAGCCCTGAATGGGTGATGCCGTTGCCGGAGGGCGGGCCGTAGCGGTCCTCCCAAGATAGCTAACGCCTCATTTTTTAATGTAACGCAGCCACAGGGGGTCATGCTGACCCAATTGCACATATTCCATAAAACTCCATTATAACTACTCAAACAACAAGCATGCCCATAACCAATTTACGCAATAATTTATAATTTCCCTAAAGTGCAAATGGCTTGGTCTAGTGCTCCACATCATCTAAATTATATTGGTACGAAATTCACCGTGAACTCATTAACCAACTTAGGGAAGATTACAGTGCGAACATTATGGAATCCAAGTTTAACCAACTCATTCTCTGCCTTCAATATCATCAGGAAAAACCGCATATTTTAATTGCTTTTCTCCATCTACAGATGAAGCACAGGTGCTCCACCTGAACCTTAATGCAGATAGAGGTGATGAACAACTCTGTAGACTTGCTACTTTTTCTTTGTGAATCTGAGATTTGCGGGTAGTGCAGACCTACATTTCTGGTTTCAAACAGAACATATGGAGACCCTTAATGTCCATATCATCAAGCTTGACTACATGATCAGAATCTCTTGTATTAACTGCAGATACGGGAATACAAGATTGTGGGAACTAAGTTGGAAAAAGCGGAAGAGAGGAGAAACTAACATTAGAAAATCAATCTGATAGTGTTCTCAGAAGTTAACTGACAAGCAAAATTTTCTGTTAACCTACATACATGGTCTACATATTAATAATTGAACATTTAAGAACTATGACTCATCCTTATAAAGGACTTAGAATTTAGAATTCTTGTCGATTATTTTGTCTTTCTTCAAGATTATTGAGCGACTCCAATAGAGATAAATCTTGGGATTGACCATAGACAAACAAGTAAATACCAAATACCGAGCTGCAAAAGATGTGAATGTACATAGAATTCTCCTACTCTCAAGAAAGAATAGAGAGAGAGAGAGAGGATTTTTAAAAGAGACATACACAAGCAGAAATACACAGAAGATGAGTTAAAGTAAACCATCTTACATAAGGAACAAATATCATATATCTTAGCATCTTGATCTGGAAATACAACCACACAGCAAATAAACAATCTATGATTTGGTATTTATGCATAAACTGCCTCACTGGCAGTTTCTGCTTAATAGTTAGTTTTTAAATTTCTAGCCCAATATGGAAGTACCATGCAGAAACAATTGAGCACTAATCATCAGATGGGTTTCAGTAATGTAACTCTACCTGGAATCTCAGGACTCCGCAATGTCGAGCATAGGGGATTACCTATTGAAGCTTCTCCAACCTTCCTCTCTTAACATCTCTAGCGATGGCTTTGCCGGTCAGGGTATGGCAGCGCTAAGTACAACAGAAGGACCCGCTGGGATCCTGACTATGCGAAATTTAAACGAATGTATTGCGAAATCCATCTGATATCCTAACGCCGTATGACCGCACAGACAGAGATCAATGTGAATTCAGAAACGTAAACGACAAAAACCCAAGTTATGACAGAGGTTTGAAGAGCGAGAGAAAGGAGGACTATACACAGAACGTTGGAAGCAGAAACTGACAAGATTTTATGGTGGCTGAGGTTGAATTTTCTTGAAGAACGGCCGCCTGCGACGACAGCTCGTGCTGCGAGCGGCATGCGACAGATGGTTGAGATCTTCCGGTCGGTGATCGGGGAGACGTTAAGCAAGGTTAGGTTCAAGCCATGGAGGATCGTGAGGGGATTCATAAGCTCTGCTGTATGAAGTGTAGATGGAAAATAGAGAACGGTAAAACAGACGAAGATGAAAATTGGAGCGGGGCAAATAGGGGTTTGATTTGCTTTGCTGATTAAAGCTTTGGATTTAGGACGTTAAGGCACCTAGTGAAGATAAATAGGTGGAGATAAGCTGGGCTCGGACTGGGCTTCGACCAGCCTGGGATCGGTGGCCAAATTTTCAGCCAATTGGGTCCATTAAATTAAACTTATTCGACGACTTTTATATTTCACGGCTAATTAATCAAGGTTTCTTTATAACAAATCTTTAATAAAAAGGATACGGTAGATTAGCAAGAGCAGCATATTGCTTTGCTGCTGTAAGGCTACTATGTCCAGTAACCACGCCACTTAAAAGAATTTATTAAATTCAATAATTCATATAATTAATAAAATTTAGGAGTATATTTTAAAAAAAAAAAATCAACATTAAAAAATAATGATTTTTAATTAAGATCTGTAATTTAATGTTAAATTTTTTTTTTTCTAATAAATATTTTGGGGCTCCAAATTTTAACGGCCTTAAGACGCATTTCAGAAATAGTCTTTAAACCCATTAGAAACCTATTAAACTTTGAAACTCAATAACATCTATTCAGAAATGTCTTTTAGAAAAAAAAATTAATATAAAAATTGTGGATCTTATTAAAATTTATAAATTTCGTGTTGAAAGTTTAAAAAAAAAATCCTAAAGTTTTTGTTTAAAAAATTTAATTGAATGTGTTGGTGGATTATTGAACAGGTTATGTGTTTGGGGGATTTGTTGTTGTACATGACGTTCATTAAAATAGGATTTTTGAGGTGTTTGGCGTGCATTGGGCTTGGTTTGTATTTAATTTCTACATTTTTAACCAATTCAGGCCCAACTCATTTGGGTCCTAGAAGTGTGGACTACATGGCTCACCATTGGCAGTCATGCTTTGGCTTAGGCGAAATGGCTTGCATGCCTGGTTTACGTAATTGTTAATTTGGCTTTGACTTAACCTATTATTTTGGAAGTGTCATGATATAGCTTCGTCCGACAACATTACTATAAAAATTGATATACTGGTACTATATAATAAAACGGAACCCCCCCTACCTTATTCTACCGTTCAAGAACAGTACCCGCATATTTTGCAAAATTCCATATTTTTTTAAAAATTGGTATTGATTTTTTTTTCTTTTTTTTTAACGCCAAAACAACTATTTAGATAGCCTTCTTTTCTAAAAAGGTTTCAACATGAAAGTCGTAGTTCTTGATGAGGGCTGCAACTTTCGTGTTGAAAGTTTTTCGAAAAGACGCTTCTAAGTAGGTGTTCCAGAGGTCCGGAGTTTGATGGGTTAAATTGCAATTTTTTAAAAACTTTGGATTTAGATGCAAAAAGTAGCATTTTTACCGCCTCTACTGTACACTAACTGTACGGCAAGTATTATTCTTAAATATTTTTTAAATCCGTTAAAATTTTAGGACCTGCCAAAATACTCATTGAACATTTTTCTCTAAAAGTCTTCAACATTAAATATATATATCTTATCAAATTTACGATTTCTCATGTTAAATTTTTTTTTCCAGTATATATAATATATATATAGATATATATATACTATATAAATATATATATTGTATACGTTTATACATTACCGAAATACGGACTATTATTTCGTTTCGACTCGAAACGAAATAATATTCGTATTTCGGTATGTATAAACGTATACATTATATATATAAATATATATTATATTATATATATTATATTATTTGAAAAAAAAATTAACATGAAAATCGTAAATTTTGATAAGATATATAATTTTAATGTTGAAAACTTTTAGAGAAAATGCTTCTAAATGAGTATTTTGGAGGTCTAAAATTTTAACGGATTTAAAAATATTTAAGAAAATACTGCCGTACAGTATGTACAGTAGAGGCGGTAAAAATGCTACTTTTTGCATCTAAATCCAAAGTTTTTAAAAAATTGCAATTTAAACCCATCAAACTCCGGACCTCTGGAACACCTACTTAGAAGCGTCTTTTCGAAAAACTTTCAACACGAAAGTTGCAGCCCTCATCAAGAACTACGACTTTCATGTTGAAAAACCCTTTTTTAGGAAAAAGAGGCCTTTCTAAATAGTTGTTTGGCCGTTAAAAAAAAAGAAAAAAAATCAAATTTTTAAAAAAATATGATTTTGCAAAATATGCGGGATTATGTTCTTGACTTAGAAAAGGTAGGGGGGGTTCGTTTTAGTTATATAGTACAGTATATCAATTTTATATAGTAATGTTGTCGGAGAAGCTTATATCATGGACACTTCCAAATAAATAAAGAGTTAAGTCAAGCCAAATTAACAATTCGCTAAGCCAAGGCATGCAAGCCATTTGGCTAAGCCCAAAAGCATGACTGCCCAAATGGTTGAAGCCATGTAGTCCACACTTCTAGGACCCAAATGAGTTGGTGAATTGGTTAAAAATGTAGAAAATAAATACAAACCAAGCCCAGATTGCACGCCCAAAACACCTTCAAAAATCCTATTTATGACGTCAGTACAACAACAAATCCCTCAAACACATAACCCTGTTTCAAAAAATCCACCAAACACATTCAATTAAATTTTTTAAACAAAAACTTTCGGATTTTTTTAAAAAACTTTCAACACAAAATTTATAAATTTTAGTAAGATCCACAATTTTTATATTAACTTCTTTTTTTTCTAAAAGACATTTTTAAATAGATGTTATTGAGTTTCAAAGTTTAATAGGTTTTTAGTGGGTTTAAAGACTGTTTCTGAAATGCATCTTAAGGCCGTTAAAATTTGGAGCCCCCAAAATATTTATTTAGAAATATTTTTTAGAAAAAAAATTTTAACATTAAAATTACAGATCTTATTAAAATTTATAATTTTTAATGTTGAATTTTTTTTTAAAATATACTCCTAAATTTTATTAATTATATGAATTATTGAATTTTAATAAATTTTTTTAGTGGCGTGGTTACTGGACAAGTAATCTACAGCAGCAAAGCAATATGCTTGCTTGCGTAATCTACAGTATCTTTTTATCAAGATTTGTATAAAAGAAACCCTTGATTAATTGCCGTGAAATATAAAGTCGTCGAATAAGTTTAATTTATGGGCCCAATCTGGCTGAAATTTGGCCCACCGATCCCTAGGCTGGTCGAAGCCAGTCCGAGCCAGCTTATCTCCACCTATTTATCTTCCCTAGGTGCCTTACGTCCTAAATCCAAAGCTTTATCAGCAAGCAAATCAAACCCCATTTCGCCCCGCTGCAATTTTCATCTTCGTCTTTACCTTCTTCCTTATTTTCATCTTTCCATTCTTCCCTCAGCAGAGCTAATGATCACCCTTCACGTCCTCCATGGCTTGAACCTAACCTTTTAACGTCTCCCCGTCACCGACGGAAATCTCAACCTCTGTCGCTGCCGCTCTCGCAGCCACGAGCTGTCGTTTCGCAGGCGGCGTTCTTCAAGAAAATTCAACCTCAGCCACCATAACATCTTTCAGTTTCGCTTCCAACGTTCTGTAAGTCTCCTTCTCTCGCTCTTCAAACCTCTTCAAACTTTGGGTTTGGTCGTTTACGTTTTCTTGATTCCATTGATCTTCATGTTCTGTTGCGGTCATACGGAGTTGAGGATTCAGATGGATTCGGCATCACATTCGTTAAATTTCGCAAGTCAGGATCCAGCGGTCCTCTGTTGTACTTAGACGCTGCCATCAGCCCTGACGGCAAGCCATGCGCTAGAGATGTTAAGAGAGGAGGTGGAGAAGCTCAAAGGTAATCCTCCTTGCTCGAGCAGCGGAGTCCTGAGATTCCAGGTAGAGGTTACATTACTGAAACCATCTGATGATTAGTTGCAATTGTTCTTGATTGGTACTTCCATTGATGGGCATAGAACAAATTTAAAACTAAACTATTAAGCAGAAAACTGCCGTGAGGCGTTTATGCTAAATACCAAAATCATAGAGTTGTTTATTTGCGTGTGGTTGTCATTTCCAGGATCAAGATGCTTAAGCATATATGATATTTGTTCCTTATGGTAGATGGTTTATTTAACCTATTTCCTTTCTGTGTTTAATTTTCTTGGGGGGGGGGGCTTGTTTTTTGGGTATTGTTCTTTTTTTTTTTTTTTTTTTTTTTAATCCTCTCTCTCTCTATTCTTTTCTTGTGGTAGGAGAATATTATGTACATTCACTCTTTGCATCGGTATTTGGTATTTACGTTGTTTGCTATGGTCAATCCCAAGATTTATCTCTATTGGAGGTCGCTCAATAATCTTGAAGAAAGACAAAATAAGTCGGACAAGGAATTTCTAAATTCTAAGATCCTTTATAAGGATGATTCATATTTCTTAAATGGTTCAATTATTAAATGTAGACCATTGTATGAGTTAACAGGAAAAATTTTGCTTGTCAGTTAACTTCTGAGAACACTATCGATGATTTTTCTAATGTTAGTTTCTCCTCTCTTCCGCTTTTTCCAACTTAGTTCCCACAATCTTGTATTCCCGTATCTGCATTAATACAAGAGATTCTGGATCATTAGTCAAGCTTTGATGATATGGGACATTAAGGGCTCTCATTAGTTCTGTTTGAAACCAGAAATTGATAGTCTGCACTACCCGCAAAATCTAGATTCACAAAGAAAAAGAGCAAGCTACAGAGTTGTCATCACCTCTATTTGCATAAGGTTCAGGTGGAGCAACCTGTGCTTCATCATGTAGATGGAGAAAAGCAATTAAAATATGCGGTTTTTCCTGATGATATTGAAGGCAGAGAATGAGTTGGTTAAACTTGGATTCCATAATGTTCGCACTGTAACTCTTCTAAGTTGGTATAATGAGTCACGGTGAATTTCGTACCATATAATTTAGATGATGTGGAGCACTAGACAAGCCATTTTGCACTTTAGGGAAATATAATATTGCCGTAAATGGTTATGGGCATGCTTGTTGTTTGAGTAGTTCATAATGGAGTTTGAATATGTGCAATTGGTCAGCATGACCCCCTGTGGCTGTGTCGTTACATTACAAAATGAGGTGTTAGCTATCTTGGGAGGACAGCTACGGCCCGCCCTCCGGCAACGCCGCCAGCCATTCAATAAATCGTTCACGGCAATTCTTCAGGCTCTCAACATCACATGTGATAGGAAGAAACCTTCTCTTTTCCGTGGTGAACCGGCGGTCTTCCTCTCAGAAGACGAAGACGAGGAGCAACGGCTTCTTAAACCGTTCAAACCCGCTTTGATCAGTAGCTTCGGAGGGCTAGGTTCTCATCTTACTCCTTTTATATATTGTTATTACTCTTTTGCACCAATGGAGTAGATTAGTATGTGAGGTGGTGGTTTTTTTTTTTCCTGTACTGTTTACTATTTTTGTTTTTGCATCTTGGGTATTGTTACTAGATTGTGGCGAATTGGTAGGCTTTTTTTTATTTGCATGGCATCAAATGTTTTCTGGGGAAAGATGATTACTTTTGGAATGCTACGTCTGATGTTTTATATTGTTGTACTTGCTCTTTCTATAGCTGAAAATATAGTTCTTAAATTGTATGCAACTTTCGTTTTCATTTTTGTTCTTAGATTCGGACTTGTATGCATTTCTTTATGTTTGTTATCTTGTGGTGTTGATTACTGACTGTGGGTTAATTGCGAGAAGTTCTTTCTTTTATTTTCTTTTTTTGAAAGCATGCATGTAAGTATAGTTGATGTTTTTGGAAATAGATTACTTTCTTAAATGACAATTTACTCCTTTATATGTGGTAATCATTTATATAAAAGATAAGGTAAGTATCAAGTACCACTTTATTTTCTCCCTCTGTTTTTAATTATGCTTTTGCTGGTTTGTATCACCTGGTTTTCACTGTTTATGACACATTGTAGTGCATCTTCTTTTTTTGTATATTATTCTTTTTTCTTTTTTTTTTTTTTTTGTGTGTGTTTGAGGCATGCATTGATGCACAATGGATGTTTTGGTAGCTATTGTCTTTCTCATATAAATTTTGACATTGTTGACTCCTTGTAGTTTTTTCTTGTTTTGGTATTACTTGAATGCTTAAAATATCTGACTAATTAGGCTCAGGAGGACTCGTTTCATTTTCTGTAAATTTTAGCAACCCTATATTCTCATTGTTAATTGAATGTTTTTGAGATTATCATGGGGAATTTTCCCGTAATCGGCTCACTTTTGTACGACCATTGCACACATAAATCACGGGTGGCACCGATTCATAAAACAATGGATGTTTTGGTAGCTATTGTCTTCTCATATAAAGTTGTTGACATGTTGACTCCCTTGTAGTTTTTTCTTTGTTTGTATTACTTGAATGCTAAATATCTGACTAATAGGTCAGGAGACTCCGTTTATTTTTCTGCTAAATGTTAGCAACTTATATTTCATTGTAATGAATGTTTTTGAGATTATCATGGGAAATTTTGCCCGTAATCGGCTCACTTTTGTACGACCATTGCACACATAAATCACGGGTGACACCGATTCATATTCCACCATTGAACAAATAAATCGTGATATGTAATGCATGTAAATTTTGAATTTCCTATGTTTTATTTTTTAAGTATTTTTGTATGTAACGCATGTAAATTTTGAGCCTTTTTGTTTTGTTTGTTTTCTACTATAGTTCCATATGGCAACATTGTAGAGGCCCGTATGGGGCCTTTGTCTGTACAATTTTAGATGTGCAGATTATGTGGTTCTTAAACATATTGAATAGGACATTCATGCGATTTCTTAAATTTTGAAGGTAACTTCTCCCAGCCTCTAAAGCACGGATTTTCTATTTGGGTAGCCGAATCCGCGATCGACGTGTATCTAACGCGGGTGCATCCGGGACACGACCTGGATTCGTGTCCGACGGGGCCAGGCCGCGTCCTAGACTCCAAATAGGTCCAGACGTAGCCCAGATTTGTGAGGGCGCGCCTGGACGCGGCCCAACGCTTCTGGGCCGCACGCGCCCCCGCGTCTAGGCCGCGAGCGCCTGTTAACTAAAAAAAAATAAACGTGCGCCTGTTCACCCTTAACCTCGCGGACTCTAATTTTCACCCGCACGTCGCGAGTCTCGTGACTCTTGATTCTCGCCGTCGCTGCCGACCTCACCGACGCCGAAACCTCTCGTCATCGCCAGCGTCATGCCTCCTCACCCATCTTCTCGCCGCGGGCGCTGCATCTCTGCTTCTCTCCGGCCGCGACCTAGGTTAGGATTTTTATTTAAAATTTCGTACTAAATTGTTGAATCATCTTATATTGTTGATTTTTTATGTAAATCATAAGTAATATGTTGAACTGTTGGCTCTAAGTCCATAAGTTGTAGTGTATGTTTGTAAAATTGTTGCTAGGGTTTAGGTTTAAATTGTTGATAGGGTTGAGGTTTAAATTAAATTGTTGATAGGGTGTGTAGTCTTTAGATTTAAATTAAGAGTGTAAGTTAACTATTGAAATTGTTAAATTGTAGGAGAATGACTTCCGAATTACAAACAGAAATAGTGATGGTCAAAATTTACAAGAGGAAGATCCTACTAAATCTCTTTGGAAGCTTGTCACAATCATGAAATTTTGAACTTACTAGTGAAATTCTAAACAAATATCTTTATTACATAATACTCCTTTATATTTAATACATTGATTTATACAACATTAAAATTATTACTGTATCTCTCACCATGTCGTTGTCCATGCCTTTTGAGATTTGCTGAGTCCTGTGGTCCAGTGATGTTGTCGTGTCCCGAAGCCCTGTTGTTGCTTCATAGTCCCAGTGTCTTCTAATTTACCATTCAGAGGTTCGTATAACATTACTTCGATCATATTAAATTTAAAACCTTGTTTTATTTACTTTATGGCAGGTCTCTAAGCTTCCTTGCTACTGCTATGATGTTTCCGCCTTTGGAGAGCTATGGCTCTCTTTCGACACTATGAAGCCACTCTCAATTTCCTCATATTTTCATAGCTCTATAGGTTACACCAGCAATTTGTTCTCATGCGCGAGACAATGGTTATGGTTACAAGGTAACGGATTTGCACTGCCTCCCTAGTTTCTCGATAACAATAAGTTTTTTTGTTAAAATTTTTTTAATTTTTTTTGAAAATTTACAGCAATATGAGGCTGAGGAATTTAATCTCCTCACATGTCACATTAAGGCGTGGTCATGTGAGTTATCTTACTTCTTTCTGACTTTAGACAAGATATGAACATTAATAGGCTGCGTTGGATTAATACCAAGATAAGTGTACCGGGAATTATATGATAAGTAGTTAGATATATTGATACTTTCTAATTATTTCATATATTGATACTTGTTAAACTTGGATTCAAAGATTTCGTATGTTAACTTTCTAAAATTTGGTATAATGAGTCACGGTTGTACCATAAATTCAGATGATGTGGAGCCACTAGACAAGCTTCTTTTGCACTTAGGATATATTTTAAAAAAACATTAAGATTGTTTATTCGCTGTGTGATTGTATTTCCAGATCAAGATGCTAAGGATATATGATATTTGTTCCTTACGTAAGATGGTTTACTTGAACCTCATCCTTCTGTGTATTTCTGCTTGTGTATGCCTCTTTTAAAAATCCTATCTCTCTCTATTATTTCTTGTAAGTAGTAGTTCTGTATGTTTACATTCAATCTTTTGCAGCTCGGTATTTGGAATTTACTTGTTCGTCTATGGCCTATAGCAAGATTTATCTCTATTTGAGTCGCTCAATAATCTAGAAGGTAAAGACAAAATAACCGACTAGAATTCTAAATTCTAAGTCCTTTATAAGGATGAGTCGTAGTTCTTAAATGTTTAATTATGAATATGTAAAACCATGTATGTATGTTAACAGAAATTTTGTGCTTGTCATTAACTTCTGAGAACACTATCGTGAATTGATTTTCTAATGTTAATTTCTCCTCTCTTCCGCTTTTTCCATTCTTAGTTCCTTCAATATGATATCATGGTTAATACAAGAAATTCTGATCACTGGCTGAGAATGTCTCGATGCACGTTGATTCTTAAAAGCTTTAGTTGCAAAATTGATGATATGGACATTGTAGGTCTCCTATCTTCTGTCTTGAGCAGCAACGTAGGTCAGCCTCCGCAAATCAGCTTCACAAAGAAAAAGTATAAGTCAAAGAGGTCTCACCTCTATTAGCATTAAGGTTCAGGTGGAGCACCTGTGCTTCATCTGTAGATGTAGAAAAGCAATTAGTATATGCGGTTTTTCCTGATGATATTGAAGGCGGATAATATCGTCTTAGAGAAGTTGGGAAAAAGACTGGTTAAAAACAGATAGTGCATGTCGAAGAAAACTAAATTGGTAATTCCGGCTAAGATAGGAGAACTGAATTCCACCGAAAAATCTCCTGTTGAAAGTATGAAGACGATATTTAGCAAGATGATCTACTCGTACAGGGTACTGTTAAATGTAGGGAAATCGTTTCCATGAACAATCTTTTATCCTAAAAGTGTGTATTGGTGAATATTGCATTATGGCAAACAAGGTTATTGCTGCTGAATCGACCCTTAAGCAGAATGGCAAAAGTTTCGGTGATTTTGCTTGTGATAAAATATGCATCTTCAGAGAAACAAGATGCTTTCTAATCAAAAGCCTGGAAGGTGGGTCAGTGAATGATATAATTTACTGAAGATTAGGTAAGTTGTTTATGTGTGCTTTTGTTGCCTTAAAAAATTTGTTTTTTGTATGACCAAAAAAACTGTTTGAGATTCTCCGATGTTTGAACAATTTCAGGTGTTATTCAAGTATATGCTGACAGTGTTCTTGTTTCAGCCATCATGCTTAGTCTTGTGAGAATTTTTGTTGTCTGACTTGTTATAATCCGTTTCAGGCAGTTACGTCTTTTTGTCTTAACTCCAAAACCATCTATATTTTCCTGCTTACTGTTTTATTAATCTTATCACTGAGGAGAATTTTAGTGACATGTTCTACTTTGAACGCGTGTTGATTCTTTACCATCTGGCTTGGTTTTCCTTGAAGAACTTGCTTACGGGCAATAGCAGGTACTAGTAAATGCAATGTTTTCATTAAATATTTATCTTCTCTTCTTCATATTATTTAGTCGAAATACTAACACAAATTTTCATCAGGAATGCATGCTATTCACTGTCCAATGGCACTATGTTTGATGTTGTATCTTGGTTGTTGAAAATGTCATCTCTATCTTACTTTCGGCAAGTTCAGAGATTATGTTGCTGTTTTATTACTAGTTCTTTGATAGTTATCCCTTTTCACATTCAAGACGGTTTGACATTTACTTTAATCGTACCATTTAAACCTTTGGTTTTTATGTTTATTATGTGCAGGTCTTCTAAGCTCCTTGCTACTGCTATGATGTTATCCACCTTGGGAGACTTTGGCCTTTTACCTTTCAACCACTTGAACACTGTCATTTTGTCATGGGTGTGTGTGTGGGGGCCTCTTATTTTCATGCTTCTGTGTACTTTTTACACCAGCAATTTGTCTCATGCAGACGAGACAATGGTTATGGTCAGAAAGTAAGGGATTTGCACTCCTATCCTTCATTCTGTTGATAACATATAGGTTTTTTTTTAATGTTTTTTTGTTTTAAATTTAATGCATTTGAAGCTGAAGAATTTATCTCCCCGTCATGTCACATTAATGGGTTGTCATGTGTAGT
>MJHO01000433.1:0-38458 GCA_002076135.1 Xerophyta viscosa | reverse complement strand
ATTAGATTTAGGAATCAGACGATGATGGACGGAAAACAATTACAAAACACCAAATTTACGTGGTTCGGCGAAGATGCCTACGTCCATGGGAAGGGATAACGCTCTTTGTTACTAGGGTTGAGGGGAGATAGCCGAGTACAAGTTCTGCCGAGTTTAGGGCTAGATTCTAAGTATTTATACATTAGTGAATCCGCCGCCCTAAACCCTAAACGCTCTCCTCTTAATTAGGTAACCGATTCCTCTCCCTATGAAATACTAAGTCTTTACATTAAATTGCCATAAACGGTCGGGTGACGCCTTGCGATCGAACAGTTTACGACTCCATCAGTTATATTACATGGGTTTTTGCACAAACGAATGTATTTGACAGATAAACCCTGTAATCCCGTTTGCATGACCAATCAGCTTTAAATGCGTGAAGAAAATGCTATTTACTCTATATGTGTCCAAAATGTAAAACTAATTGTTCAACAACTATTAAGTTATTTATCACCTAAAACCAAGTATATTGAACACTTAATATCTGTTGAACACTAGTGTGCTTTTGTTTGAGCACTTTTTAGGGAGAGGTAGCAATAACAAACCATTTCACAATAGCCAAGGGCCATGATTATCCGTAGCCGGTTGGTGGCAAATACCCTCTTGACAATGATAAATCATATTTTGCATAACACCCATCATTTAGGAGGTTTCGTCATTGTCTGCAATCAAGCTAAGATAATGTACACAGCATGTACACAAACGCTTGCAACCTCTCCATAAAAATTCTTTAGTTTGAAGGCATTTGTTATAACTCATAACAACCTGCACAGCCTCAAACGACCACTATTGACTCTAATTTCTCCAACTACAAAGTTTCAGCAACCCGAAGTATGCCGGATAAACTCCATGTTCCACCGTAACAACTAACTTCCAATATCTATAAATAAGATCGTATTATAAAGCTATCAAGCTTTTTAATCTTTTTGAATTCATTAGAAGCATTGTTCTACAAGCACCTTCGGCGTTAAAATACATATATCTCATGAATGTATGTAAACGCTAAATCATAAAGTAACAATATTGAAGCTCAATATCGTTGTCAACCCTCCGGCCAAACAGAGTCGTATCGTATTTGTCCAACCAGCCAATGCTACAACTACAATAGCAGGAGGCATAAAAACGCAAATTATCCATAAGTGGTGATTGTCAACCATAAAAACTAACAATCACTAATCACACAGACATAATAGTATAATAGTACCATTGAAAAATAACAATCAACGATCACCATGTGGGTAGTTGAATAGAAACAATAGCAACCATTAGAACTAAGATATTAAATGAGATTGTAAAAGCAAGCATTTCCACTTACCTCCAAAAGTAGTATACTCAAAAATTAAGAAGTAAAATCAAAAGTTAATGTGACATCGAAGTACAACATTATGAGATGACAGTTTCATTAAAGTATAACTTATAAGGACAATTTCTTAAGACATATTGGTACCATTTCAAAAGGAAATCTTAAACTTAAAATGCTAGACTGAATTATGATCTAACTATTGCTCAGTTTAATCCCACTGAGCTAGACTGAAGTACAACATTATTAGGTGACATTTTCATTAAAGTATATCTTATAAGTACAATTTCTTAATACGTATATTGGTCCATTTGAAAAGGAAATCTTCAACATCAAATGCTAGACTGAATTATGATCTAACTACTGCTCAGTTTAATCCTACTGCTACCTTCACCTGTGTAAATGTCAACTTGGGAACAAAAGGCTAGTTAGAGTAGTCACGGATCAAATCAAAAAGCTTATAACTTTTCCAACGTGGTTTTACCCTTTATCTAAAAATTTCCAGAAAAAAGATCCATGCGCCTTCAAAAGTTATATAAAAGATAGTCTATATGACAAACTTTCAAGATCAGCAAAGATAAAAAACAAAAATAATAACTTTCAAAAGTAGAAATGAAAATTTAATAAACAAATAAAAGAAACTTAACGAGCAAAGAGTTCAAAGATAAGAGAGTTTTACGCAAGGAGGCCTACTTCCTGGAAGCTTCTGTAGAGGACTAAGATAACTCATAACAAACATCTTAAGGCATTACCTACTGCTATTCTCAAAATGTCTTCACAACAAATATAATTTGGCGTAGAGCAATGTGAAAAGGTGATTTCTCAACGAACAGCTTTGGAAGGAAATAATAGAGGATAAACTATAACAAACTTAAATCAGAATCTCTTGTATTAACTGCAGATATGGAATTTGCAGAAGTTAACGGACAAGCTAAATTTTCTGTTTACCTACGTAGATGGTTCACATATTCATAATTAAACATTTGAGAACTACCACTCATCCTTATAAAGGACTTAGAATTCAGAACTCTAGTGAGTTATTTTGTCATTACCTTCTAGATTATTGAGCGACTCCAATAGAGATAAATCTTGGGATTGGCCAAAGACGAACAAGTAATCGAGCTGCAAAGATGTGAATGTACGTAGAATTATCACTCACAACTGTCACAAGAAACAAATATCATAATATCCTTAAGCATCCTTATATCTGGAAATACAGAAACACAGCATCTACCACACTATAGGAAGAGTACCAACTCACCCCCTAATACTGAACGTTGTAAGGAACGAACAGCTGTTCTAACAACTCCGAAGTTTAGAAGATAGAGTAGTGGATGATTCAAGTAACCAATAATTTGAGAAGAAGAGAGATCAGCAATCCATTTAGTGTTCATGTCCTAAGACACCTTTAATTTGAGAAGAAGAGAGATATGCATCACCTTTAATGCACTAGGTGCAGCTAGCACTTGTATAAAACAAATGCTTGCAAACGAAGTGCAACATCCATTAGCCCATTTTATGTACCAGCAGTTAAATTCTTAACTATTCAAGAAGAATTCTACCTTCACACCAACTTGACAGCCAACATCGTTGAAGTATTAACTTAGGCGCACCAGTGATGTCTTCCCTACAACCCACAACATTCACCTACAGAAAAGTAACATCAGGAGCAGTCAGGTCTAAAAAGGCTATCACTATAATAAGACTTTTATGACTTATCAGTATGCTTGTCAATCATATAGCCTATGGCTGGAAGGTTTTAAAGCTTAACAATAAATTCTGAGCAAATGCTCCCTGAACTACAAGAAACCAAAAGCTTCTTTATACATAAATCAGAAAGATAATAATCCCATTGTCTGGGTGGAAGGCTTGAAGGTCTAGGTACCATGCTGTGTGCACGAATAGTCCAAATGATCGGCTTAGGTGAGGGGTTTTCTCTTCGTTGTCATTATGAATTCTATATCAAACAGAGTTTAGAACACCTTCCGAGATAAAATTGCTATACGGAATGTACCTACTGAGCTTACCCGCATGATGAAGAATCAACACCGGCCGCATGCTGGTCGGCCGCTGCGTTGTGATCTTTGATGTTGCAATCTTTAACTCTATAAAACTTCATCTTTTTCAACCCCGCAAATTTGACCATGCAAATATGCGGGCATCACAGAGCAGCAACTCAGAGGTTGTAGATCGCCAAACTAGAGACAGGTGGAAAGAGACACCCCTTCAGAATAGAAAGTGAATGTAGCTGGGATTGGTCGATAGGATTTGGGAATAGCTAAAAGTTGTTCGATCAGCATATGGTTTTGTAAGGAATGTAATGAAGGGGAAAACTAGCATTGTTATCCAAAAGGAATCACATTTTCTCCTTGAGTAAGAAACTTGGAATTATTCATAATCAGTGTATTAGCTTTCGCATAAATTCACTACATCCGAGCTCAACTGGGTCAATACTACATAATCTCACTGCTAGATTATGCATACAAGGAACCTTGGCTCTGAAACCCTTTGGTCTTAAATGGTGCCATACGAGCCTATATCAAAATACAAAAGAAAAAGAATCAAAATTTACATGCATTACATATAAAAATACTAAAAAAAAAATAAATAAACATAGAAAATTAGAAATTTACATGTAATACATAATCAGGCCTATCCATACCAAAAGGCTAGGATTCTTCTGTTGGTGGAGCATGGGTCGGCACCACCTGTGGTTTATCTATTCAATGGTCGCACAAAATTGAGCCGATTACTGACAAAGTTTTTTCTAGATAATCTCAACAACAAACATTCATTACATTGAAAATATGAAATATAAGTTCCTCAAATTAAGCTTAGAAAAATAACCTCATCAATTAGTAAGAGTTTTAGAGCATTATTGACAAAAGTACTTACAACTTTAGAAGACAACAGCTACCAAAACATCCTTTGGGCATCAATTAATTCCCACAACACAAAAAGAAAGAAAAGCAAAAAGACAACACGCACTACCGATTGGCATAATCTACTAAATACACTTGATCAAAACCAAAACAAAAGCACAATAAACGGAAATGAGAATTTGTAGTTGATAATTCCCTTTTTTTATATGAAATATTACGACATACAATTCTAAAGTGTCATGCAAGAAAGCAATCCGTTTCCATAAACATAAACTATACTTCCACGCATGCTTTCAAAAAAAACAAAAATAGAAGTGCGAATTAAGCCATAAGTCCCAATAACACAATACCATAACATAACAAACATAGAGAACGTACAAGGCAAATTAAACGAAATGAAAAGAAAACTGCATACTTGATAACTATCATTCTGTTGGCTATAAATAAAAAGCAAGTATATAAAGGAGTCGGGTAGATTAAGGAAAGTAATCAATTTCCAAAAACATTTGCATGTAGACAAAACCAAAAAAAAGAAGAAAAAGAAACAATGATATCCAATATGATAAGGTGGAGACCTGAATTAAGGTTTCAATTGTAGAATGGTTATGTATAAAGTTAGCAAACACAAACTTTGGTGGAATTCTAGATATTCACAAAGAAAGATGTACTGACCAATTAGCTGCGTGACTTTTGTTTCGACTTCCCCTTCCTGTATAAATGCAAAATTGATTAAGAGCATACAATATATGTAGATATAGATAACAGTTCTTCCAAATTTCACCTGTACAGGCTAATGGATACAGTCAATGCCAAAGAGGAAATCGCATATGCTCAAAAACCTAACAAGCAAATATAACTTTTCTGAAATACAGCTTCCCTTCCAATGTTATATGAATTGAAATTGAGTTCATTATGTTTTTAAAATCTATATCGCAGCTAAACCTAAATGTCGAAAAGTTTCTATTTCTTTTGGACTTGCAATAATTTCGTGCAGAAAGAAGAAAGAGAACTACAAACATCGACCACCATTAAATTTGTGACATGACGGGGAGTAAATTTCTTCAGCCTCAAATGCATTAAATTTAAAACAAAAAAAAATAAAAAAAAAAAAACCTATATTGTTATCAACATAATGAAGGATAGGAGTGCAAATCCGTTACTTTGAGACCATAACCATTGTCTCGTCTGCATGAGACAAATTGCTGGTGTAAACTAGTACCTACAGAAGCTATGAAAATAAGAGGCCCAATGACAAAATGACAGTGGCTTCATAGTGTTGAAAGGTAAAAGGCCAAAGTCTCCCAAGGTGGATAACATCATAGCAGTAGCAAGGAGCTTAGAGACCTGCACATAAGTAACATAAAACAAGGTTTAAATGGTACGATTAAGTAATGTGCAGAACCTCTGAATGTGAAAGGATATATCAAAGAACTAGTAATAAAACAGCCAACATATCTCGAACCTCTTGCGAAAAGTAAAGGCAGCTCCGTGGCGAGAATGAAGGCCAACTTCAACAACCAAGATACAACATCAAACATAGTGCCATTGGACAGTGAATAGCATGCATTCCTGATGAAAATTTGTGTTAGTATTTCGACTAAATAATATGAAGAAGAGGATATAAATATTTAATGAAAACATTGCATTTACTAGTACCTGCTATTGCCCGTAAACAAGTTCTTCAAGGAAAACCAAGCCAGATGGTAAAGAATCAACACGCGTTCAAAGTAGAACATGTCACTAAAATTCTCCTCAGTGATAAGATTAATAAAACAGTAAGCAGGAAATGTAGTTTCATCGAATGGTTTTGGTTAAGAACAAAAAGACGTACTGCCTGAACGGATTATAACGTCATGCAAACAAAATTCTCACAAGCACTAAGCAATATGGCGAAACAAGAAAACACTGTCAGCATATACTTGAATAACATCTGAAATTGTTCAAACATCGGAGAATCTACAAATACAGTTTTTTTTGGTCAATACAACAAAACAAATTTTTAAGGCACCCAAAAGCACACATAAACAACTTACCTAGCTTCAGTAAATTATATCATTCACTGACCCACCTTCCAGGCTTTTGATTAGAAAGCATCTTGTTTCTCTGAAGATGCATATTTTATCACAAGCAAAATCACCGAAACTTTTGCCATTCTGCTTAAGGGTCGATTCAGCAGCATAACTGTTGCCATATGCATCTTCAACACTTTTAGGATAACAAGATTCTTCAATGGAACGAGTTCTCCTACATTTAACAGTAGCACCTGTAGAGTTAGTATATTGCTAAATACGTCTTTCATACTTTCAACATGAGATTTTTCGGTGGAATTAGTTCTCCTAGTCTTAGCCGGAGCATTACGCAATTTAGTTTCTTCGACATGCACTCGCTTTACCAGTCTTTTTCCCAACTTCTCTAAGACGATATTATCCGCCTTCAATATCATCAGGAAAAACCGCATATACTAATTGCTTTTCTACATCTACAGATGAAGCACAGGTGCTCCACCTGAACCTTAATGCTAATAGAGGTGATGAACAACTCTTTAGACTTATGTTATAACTACGAAATTAAATTGAAATTCTAATAACAATAATCTTTGATACCTGCTGGAAGTACAACAACTCCTATTTATAGCTTCTAACTAAATCTTAGTTTCCTAATAAATCTCAACCTCCTACCTAAATCTTCTCCTCTATATTTCTATAACAGAAATCCTTATAACAGAAATCCTTATAACAGAAATATTTATTTGTTGCCCACTAACATGGAAACTATATCTTGCAGGATCCTGGCTTGGTGCGTCGTCGGTACACCTTCCACGCGGGTTGTCCTGGATTGCTGGGCTGGGCCTCTGTTCTTGCTGGTGCATGTCTTCCCTGCATATCTCTCGGTCTTCCCTGCATATCAATTCCTCCCCCATGAAGAACGAACTCGTCCGCGAGTTGGTATTGTTGTCGCAGACTAACTTCATCTTCCCATGTAGCATCAGAAGCTGGAAGACCGCTCCACTGCACCAGCACTTCCTGGCCTGTGTTGGAGCGTCCGGTACACGGGCGGTGAGCGAGAATCGCTGCTGGTTGTAAAACAGCTTCACCTGTATCGGCAAACATCGGTAGAGGAGAAACATCGCATGGACGAAGATGGTTGGCATCTTTCAACTGAGATACGTGAAAGACATTATGTAGGCGAGCAGTGGGGGGAAGCTGTAGCCGATATGCTACTTTGCCAATTCTTTCTAAAATATTGTATGGTCCGTAATAACGATGTCGAAGTTTGTGATGTCGCCTGGATGTAATAGAAGCTTGACGATATGGTTGTAACTTCAATAAAACTTTATCTCCAATGTTGTACTCCTTGTCTCTATGCCCTTTATCATATAATTGTTTCATCCGGTGTTGCGCACTTTGTAAGTTTAGTCGCAGGTCATGCAAAAGGGCATCCCGTGTACGCAGTGCCTGTCCGACTGCATCGACTTTGCTCGGACCGGTAGCAAAACGGTGAATTGTTGGCGGTTGTCGGCCGTAAATGACTTCGAAGGGCGTGACTTTGGCTGCCGTATGAAAACTGGTGTTATAGGAGTATTCCGCCCAATGTAAATATTCGCGCCATTTTTTTGGATTTTCTCCGACAAAACACCGTAGGTAGTTTTCGACACAACGATTGAGCACCTCCGTCTGACCATCCGTCTGAGGGTGATATGATGTACTGTGAAGTAGCTTTGTTCCCTGTAAGCGGTGAAGCTCTCTCCAAAAATGGCTAAGGAATATTTTGTCGCGATCCGATACAATAGATGACGGGAATCCATGTAGTCGGACCACCTCTCGGGCGAAAGCGTCGGCCACCGTCGGGGCTGAGAAAGGATGACGCAGAGGAATAAAATGGCCGTACTTGGATAGTCTGTCTATGACTACGAGGATGACATTTTTTCCTTCAGACAGCGGCAGAGCCTCAATGAAGTCCATTGAGATGTCTTCCCAAGTAGCATCGGGAATGGGCAGTGGCTGTAGGAGACCGGCCGGCTTAAGAGAGTCTGTTTTTGCCTTTGTACAAACATCACAGGTTAACACGTAACGCTGCACATCCTTACGCACACCTTGCCAATAAAAAGATGCGGTGAGCCGTTTGTACGTTCGCAATTGCCCTGCATGTCCTCCGATCGGGGTGTCATGGCATTCGTAGAGAAGGCGCTGGCGGAGAGATTCTTCGGCTGGAATGACCAGGCAGTTGTTGCGGATGAGCAGCCCATCCCGCACGGTGAAAGCCTCCCCCGGTTCTTGGATTAGACGCTGGTATACGGGATCAAGCAGTCCAGCACGGCGGATTTCGTCAATGAGCTGGACTGGAGCAGCTGTGCTCTGTATTGAGTAGAACTCCCTGCCTGCGATAATGCCATGACTAGATTGTTCTGGTTTTGAGGTTGTACCACTATTGCCCTGAGCAGAAGTAGGGACTATAGATGGTTGTTGCTGCAGATACTCAGCCCCTTGGGTTTGTTCCTTGCGTGATAAAGCGTCGGCCGCGGTATTGCTTGCACCGGTCCGATATTGGATAGAGTAGTCATAGCCCATGAGTTTGACGAGCCATTTTTGTTGAGCAGGAGTAGCAATCCGTTGTTCGAGCAAAAATTTGAGGCTATGATGATCTGTGAGGATGGTAAATTTTCGTCCCAGCAAGTAGGGCCGCCAGTGTTGGACTGAAAGAACAATCGCCATTAGTTCCTTATCGTATACTGCCAAGTTGAGGGCTCTGCCTGATATTGCTTTACTGAAGTATGCGATCGGTTGTCTTCCTTGGGATAAGACTGCCCCGATGCCATGTCCTGATGCATCCGTCTCAACGATGAATGGTTTTGTAAAGTCAGGTGGTACAAGTACCGGGGCCGTAACCATGCGTTGTTTGAGGTCATTGAATGCAGTCAATGCCGCGCTATCCCATTTGAATGCATCCTTCTTGAGGAGAGCTGTCAATGGGGCCGCTATGTTACCATAATTCTGGATAAAGCGTCGGTAATACCCGGTGAGTCCGAGAAACCCGCGTAGCGCCGTGAGCGAGGTTGGTATTGGCCAGCTTAGCATCGCCTGTATTTTGGTGGGATCTGCAGCGATCCCATCTGCAGAAATGACGTGGCCTAGATATTCCATTGAGCGACGTCCCCAGCTACACTTCGTCTTGTTGACATGAAAGTGCCCTTTCTGAAGAGCTGATAAAACTATTTCTAGGTGATGAATGTGATCATCCCAACTTCGGCTGTATATTAGTATGTCATCAAAGAAGACCAAGACAAATTTACGTAGGTATGGTCGGAATACCTCGTTCATCAGAGACTGGAAGGTAGAGGGTGCATTGGTGAGTCCGAAGGGCATCACCAAGAATTCGTAGTGGCCATCATGTGTTCGAAAGGCCGTCTTATGTATGTCCTCCTCCTTGACGCGGATTTGGTGGTAACCCGATCTGAGGTCGAGTTTGGAAAAGAAAACCGCACCATGCAGTTCATCCAGGAGCTCGTCGATGACGGGAATGGGAAACTTGTCTTTGATAGTTATGTTGTTGAGAGCGCGGTAATCGACACAGAAACGCCATGTTCCGTCCTTTTTCTTTACAAGTATAACTGGTGAAGAGAAAGCTGAGGTACTGTGGCGTATGATTCCTGAATCCATCATTTCCCGAACTGTGCGCTCAATTTCATCCTTCTGCAATACGGGGTAGCGATAAGGTCGGACATTTGCAGGCGAAGCTCCTGGAGTCAAGGGAATATGATGATCGCAGGCTCGAATTGGTGGTAGCCCTTGTGGAGTAGTAAAGATCTCCGAGAAACGAGTAAGCAAATCTTGAACAGCCGCCGGAATGGGTGTGTCGTCTGGTTTGGTCGGAAGTGACGGCACCAGTCGTATTGCGAAACAGCTGCCTTTGGTACTGCTCTCGGTGTTTTTGCTGATTCCCCCTTCGCGTATTCCATGGATTGCATGAGTCTTATCCTGCCAAGTGAACTTCATGGAACTCTGAGACCAGTTACATAGCACATCTCCCAGGATTTGTAACCAGTGGACACCCAGAACGACATCTATTCCACCGAGAGGGAAAGGATAGAAGTCGACTGCGAAGCGCGCCCCGTCGATCGTCAGTGGTACTTGGGTATAGATGTGGTTGATAAAGTACGGGCGTCCATCAGCTATCTCCACCTGTAGTCGTCTTCCCGGAGATGATTCCAGTCGCAAACTCCTTGCTAACGAGTCAGTTATGAAGTTGTGGGTGCTACCGGGATCAACGAGAATATAGACGCGTTGTCTTTTTAAGTAGCCATAGAGTCGGATGGTTTGGGGGCCTGTTAATCCGTGGATTGCATGCAGAGATATCTGTCCATCATCAAGGTCCTCCGTTTGATTTGGCTCCTCGTCGCTGTCCTCTTCCTCATGGCCGGCCAGGCTATACATGCGGGAACGACACTTGTGACCTGGTACGTATTGTTCATCACAATGGAAGCATAACCCCTTGGTTCGTCGTTCTTTCATTACTGCCCACGGTAGTGACGTAGCTTTCGGGAAGTTACTCGGTCCTTTGTTTGCTGGGGAATGACCTGTGCTGGATTCAATAGCCAGTGGCTTCTGGTAGCCACTGTTGCGGTTGCTATAAGCCGGTCGGTTGGTGTTAGAATAGTTCTTTCCCAGTCGCTGCTCTTCTTCGAACAGCCGTGCCAAGCGATAAGCGGCTTGTAAATCCACAGGTGCGTGAGCTAAGACCTTGATGGCGATCCTCTCTTGCAGGCCGCAACAAAATCGTCCGATCATGTCGTCATCAGAAACCCCGGGCATCTGGGACTTATGTTCTTCAAAAGCGGCCTGATATTCAGCGACAGTCCCAGCTTGGCGGAGCTTGCCGAGTGAGTAACTGACATTACCGAAAGCGTTGGGACCAAATCGTTCCATGACCGCAGTTGTGAAGTGTTGCCAAGAATGGTGAGGATAGGTCTGCTCGAAACTTTGGTACCAGCGGTTTGCGTCACCACGCAGATGCATGGCCATCGTGTTCAACCGCTGGGCGTCTCCGTAGATTTGGTAGTGTCGGAAGAATTTGTCAACGTTGTACAGCCATTCTTGGGGTTCGTCCCCATTGAATATTGGGAATTTGTAGTTTTCCCGCCGGTGGGGTCCATGGAAGCCTTCCTGTGGTGGTTGCGGAGGGTAGGGCGTGTGGCTATGGGCGTACTGGTTTGGTCCGTAACGATGGGAGTACTGGTTCGTGCGCGGGTTTAATGAAAGATTATGAGTGGTTGGATGTGGGGTCGGTTGTATGTAGTCATTTTGGGAAGGGGTCACGGATAGATTAGGATAAGATGGTGGGGCGCGATGTAGCGGTGCGAATGGGGTCAGCGAGGTGGTTGCTAGCGGCGCAGGGGGATCCAGCATGGGGACGGGCGGCTGGCTGCTGGTGATGGCGGCGGCGAAGCTAGTAGCGGGATTTGACGTTTGCGGCGGCAGAGGAGAAGCAGCGATGTGTTCCCCAAATCGAATCGGGATATGGCCTGCAGGAATCGGGGGCTTCGGCCGCGGCGATTCTTCGACAGCCCTGTCAGAGGTCCCTGGCTGTCCTGTTCCGGCAGTGAAGGCTGCCATAGCTGCTGCGATCGCCGCCAGGGACTGCTCGAGTCGGATCTGCGCATCGCGTTGCTCCTGCTTGCTGCGTGCTTGATTATCTATTTGGGTCTTCATCATCTCTACCAGAGAAGCCAAGGAAGAGGCCTCGCCGGTGGTGCTCTCCTCAGCCTGCGGATCGTCATCCACGGCGGAGTTCTTTTTCTTCGCCATGGTAGGCTCTGGTACCAATTTGTTATAACTACGAAATTAAATTGAAATTCTAATAACAATAATCTTTGATACCTGCTGGAAGTACAACAACTCCTATTTATAGCTTCTAACTAAATCTTAGTTTCCTAATAAATCTCAACCTCCTACCTAAATCTTCTCCTCTATATTTCTATAACAGAAATCCTTATAACAGAAATATTTATTTGTTGCCCACTAACATGGAAACTATATCTTGCAGGATCCTGGCTTGGTGCGTCGTCGGTACACCTTCCACGCGGGTTGTCCTGGATTGCTGGGCTGGGCCTCTGTTCTTGCTGGTGCATTTCTTCCCTGCATATCTCTCGGTCTTCCCTGCATATCAACTTACTACTTTTTCTTTGTGAAGCTGATTTGCGGAGTGTACTACGTTGGCGGCTTCAGACAGAAGATATGGAGACCCTTAATGTCCATATCATCAATTTTGACTAAAGCTTTTATTAAGATCACGTGAGAGGACAAATCTTTTCAGCATGATCAGAATTTCTTGTATTAACTGCAGATATGGGAATACAATATTGAAGGAACTAAGATGGAAAAAGCGGAAGAGAGGAGAAATAACATTAGAAAATCAATTCCGATAGTGTTCTCAGAAGTTAACTGACAAGCAAAAATTTCTGTTTACCTACATACATGGTTTACATATTCATAATTAAACATTTAAGAACTACGACTCATCCTTATAAAGGACTTAGAATTTAGAATTCTAGTCGGTTATTTTGTCTTTACCTTCTAGATTATTGAGCGACTCAAATAGAGATAAATCTTGCTATAGGCCATAGACGAACAAGTAAATTCCAAATACCGAGCTGCAAAAGATGTGAATGTACATAGAATTCTACTACTTACAAGAAATAATAGAGAGAGATAGGATTTTTAAAAGAGGCATACACAAGCAGAAATACACAGAAGGATGGAGCTTTCAAGTAACCATTTCTTACGTAAGGAACAAATATCATAGATCCTTAGCATCTTGATCTGGAAATACAATCACACAGCGAATAAACAATCTATGTTTTTAAATTCACATCATCATATATCCTAAAGTGCAAAAGGGCTTGTCTAGTGCTCCACATCATCTGAATTATATGGTACAAAATTCACCGTGACTCATTATACCAATTTAGAAGAGTTACAATACGAATCTTATGAAATCCAAGTTTAACCAAGTTATCAATATATGAATAATTTAAAAGTATCAAGAAAGTTCCTATGCTCACTACCTTATAATATAATTCCGGTACATTACTTGGTAATTACTCCAACCGCAGCTATTAATGTTAAATATTTGTCTAAAGATCATGAGAGTAAGTGAACTACACATGACCACCCATTAATGTGACATGGTGAGGAGATAAATTCCTCAGCCTCATATGCTGTAAATTTTAAAAAAATTAAAAAAAAATTTTAAAAAAAAACCTATATTGTTATCGACAGAATTAAGGGTAGGAGTGCAAATCCGTTACCTTGTGACCAATAACCATTGTCTCAGTCCGCTGAACAAATTTGCTGGTGTAAAGAGTCCTATAGCAAGCTATTGAAAATATGAGAACATTGAGCAGTGGCTTTCATAGTGTCGAAGAAAGAGCACATAGTTCCCAAGGCGAAAAATCATCATCAGCAGTAGCAAGTTAGCTAGAAACCTGACACTAAGTAAATAAAACAAGGTTTTAAATTATCATGCATCAAGTAATGTATAGAGAACCTCTGAATGTAAATTTATGAGACAGCTTGGAGCTATGAAGCACGACTGGCTTCGGGGACACGACAACATCACGGACACAGAACTCAGACAATTCTCAAAAAAGCATGACACGACAATGGTGAGGAGTACATGTACATATTTTTAATGTTGATATATATCAATTGTATTACATATGAAAGATTGATTATGTAGATAAAAGATATTTTTGTTTTTAGAAAATTTCACTAGTTATCAAACTTTCATGATTGGTGACAAGCTTCCAAAGAGATTTAGTAGGATCTTCCTCTTGTAAATTTTGACCATCACTATTTCTGTTTGTAATTCGGAAGTCATTCTCCTACAATTTAACAATTTCAATAGTTAACTTACACTCTTAATTTAAATCTAAAGACTACACACCCTATCAACAATTTAATTTAAACCTCAACCCTATCAACAATTTAAACCTAAACCCTAGCAACAATTTTACAAACATACACTACAACTTATGGACTTAGAGCCAACAGTTCAACATATTACTTATGATTTACATAAAAAATCAACAATATAAGATGATTCAACAATTTAGTACGAAATTTTAAATAAAAATCCTAACCTAGGTCGCGGCCGGAGAGAAGCAGAGATGCAGCGCCCGCGGCGAGAAGATGGGTGAGGAGGCATGACGCTGGCGATGACGAGAGGTTTCGGCGTCGGTGAGGTCGGCAGCGACGGCGAGAATCAAGAGTCACGAGACTCGCGACGTGCGGGTGAAAATTAGAGTCCGCGAGGTTAAGGGTGAACAGGCGCACGTTTATTTTTTTTTAGTTAACAGGCGCTCGCGGCCTAGACGCGGGGGCGCGTGCGGCCCAGAAGCGTTGGGCCGCGTCCAGGCGCGCCCTCACAAATCTGGGCTACGTCTGGACCTATTTGGAGTCTAGGACGCGGCCTGGCCCCGTCGGACACGAATCCAGGTCGTGTCCCGGATGCACCCGCGTTAGATACACGTCGATCGCGGATTCGGCTACCCAAATAGAAAATCCGTGCTTTAGAGGCTGGGAGAAGTTACCTTCAAAATTTAAGAAATCGCATGAATGTCCTATTTCAATATGTTTAAGAACCTTACATAATCCTGCACATCTAAAATTGTACAGACAAAGGCCCCATACGGGCCTCTACAATGTTGCCATATGGAACTATAGTAGAAAACAAACAAAACAAAAAGGCTCAAAATTTACATGCATTACATACAAAAATACTCAAAAACAAAAACATAGGAAGTTCAAAATTTACATGCATTACATATCATGATTTATTTGTTCAATTGTGGAATATAGACCGGTGCCACCCGCGATTTATGTATGCAGTGGTCGCACAAAAGTGGGCCAATTTCGGGCAAAATTCACATAATAATCTCAAAAACATTCATTACAATGAAATATAAGTTGCTAATATTTAGCAGAAAAAATAACGAGAGTCTCCTCAGCTATTAGTCAGATATTTAGCATTCAAGTAATACAAACAAAGAAAAAACTACAAGGGAGTCAACATGTCAACAACTTTATATGAGAAGACAATAGCTACCAAAACATCCATTGTTTTATGAATCGGTGCCACCCGATTGATTTATGATGTTGCAATGGTCGCACCAAAAGGGGGCCAATTACGGGCAAAATTCCCCATGATAATCTCAAAAACATTCATTACAATGAAATATAGGTTGCTAACATTTAGCAGAAAAATAAACGGAGTCTCCTGAGCTATTAGTCAGATATTTTAGCATTCAAGTAATACAAACAAAGAAAAAACTACAAGGGATTCAAACATGTCAACAACTTTTATGGAGACAAATAGCTCACCAAAACATCCATTGTGCATCAATGCATGCCTCAAACACACACAAAAAAAAAAAAAAAAAAAGAAAGAATAATATACAAAAAAGAAGATGCACTACAAATTGGTCATAAACTAGTGAAAAACAGGGATACAAAAAACCAAAGCAAAAAGCATAATTAAAAAAGAGGGAGAAAAAATAAAAGTGTTACTGAACTTACCTTATCTTTTATATAAAATTGTATTACCACAATTTAAAAGGAGTAAATTGTCATTTAAGAAAGTAATCTATTTCCAAAAACATCAACTATACTTACATGCATGCTTTCAAAAAAAGAAAATAAAAGAAAAGAACTTCCAATTACCCACAGTCCAGTAACAACACCACAAGATACAAAACATAAAGAGATGCATACAGCGAATCTAAACAAAATGAAAACGAAAGTGCATACATTTAAGAACTATCATTTTCAGCTATAGAAAGAGCAAGTACAACAATATAAAAGTCAGGTAGCATTCCATAAAGTAATCATTTTCCCAGAAACATTTGATGCATGCAAAACTAAAAAAAAGCCTACCAATTCGCCACAATCTAGTAACAATACCCAAGATGCAAAACCAAAATAGAAACATACAGGAAAAAAAAAACCACCACCTCACATACTAATCTACTCCATTGGTGCAAAAGAGTAATAACAATATATAAAAGGAGTAAGATGAGAACCTAGCCCTCCGAAGCTACTGATCAAAGCGGGTTTGAACGGTTTAAGAAGCCGTTGCTCCTCGTCTTCGTCTTCTGAGAGGAAGACCGCCGGTTCACCACGGAAACAAGAAGGTTTCTTCCTATCACATGTGATGTTGAGAGCCTGAAGAATTGCCGTGAACGATTTATTGAATGGCTGGCGGCGTTGCCGGAGGGCGGGCCGTAGCTGTCCTCCCAAGATAGCTAACACCTCATTTTGTAATGTAACGACACAGCCACAGGGGGTCATGCTGACCAATTGCACATATTCAAACTCCATTATGAACTACTCAAACAACAAGCATGCCCATAACCATTTACGGCAATATTATATTTCCCTAAAGTGCAAAATGGCTTGTCTAGTGCTCCACATCATCTAAATTATATGGTACGAAATTCACCGTGACTCATTATACCAACTTAGAAGAGTTACAGTGCGAACATTATGGAATCCAAGTTTAAAGCCAAATCATGTCTCTGCCTTCAATATCATCAGGAAAAACCGCATATTTTAATTGCTTTTCTCCATCTACAGATGAAGCACAGGTGCTCCACCTGAACCTTAATGCAGATAGAGGTGATGAACAACTCTGTAGACTTGCTACTTTTTCTTTGTGAATCTGAGATTTGCGGGTAGTGCAGACCTACATTTCTGGTTTCAAACAGAACATATGGAGACCCTTAATGTCCATATCATCAAGCTTGACTACATGATCAGAATCTCTTGTATTAACTGCAGATACGGGAATACAAGATTGTGGGAACTAAGTTGGAAAAAGCGGAAGAGAGGAGAAACTAACATTAGAAAATCAATCTGATAGTGTTCTCAGAAGTTAACTGACAAGCAAAATTTTCTGTTAACCTACATACATGGTCTACATATTAATAATTGAACATTTAAGAACTATGACTCATCCTTATAAAGGACTTAGAATTTAGAATTCTTGTCGATTATTTTGTCTTTCTTCAAGATTATTGAGCGACTCCAATAGAGATAAATCTTGGGATTGACCATAGACAAACAAGTAAATACCAAATACCGAGCTGCAAAAGATGTGAATGTACATAGAATTCTCCTACTCTCAAGAAAGAATAGAGAGAGAGAGAGAGGATTTTTAAAAGAGACATACACAAGCAGAAATACACAGAAGGATGAGGTTAAAGTAAAACCATGCTTACATAAGGAACAATATCATATATCTTTAGCCATTTGATCTGGAATACAACCACACAGCAAATAAACAATCTATGATTTGGTATTATGCATAAACTACATCACTGGCAGTTTCTACTTAATTGTTAGTTTTTTAATTTCTAGCCCATATGGAAGTACCATGCAAGAACCACTGCACTAATCATCAAGATGGGTTTCAGTAATGTAACTCTACCTGGAATCTCAGGACTCCGCTTCTCGAGCAAGGAGGACTACCTTTGAGCTTCTCCACCTCCTCTCTTAACATCTCTAACGCATGGCTTGTCGTCGAGGCTGATGGCAGCGTCTTAGTACAACAGAGGACTGCTGGATCCTGACTTGCGAAATTTAACGAATGAGACGCCGAATCCATCTGAATCCTCGACTCCATATGACCGCAACAGAACATGAAGATCAATGAATTCAATGAAACCTAACGCCAAACCCAAAGTTTGAAGAGGTTTGAAGAGCGAGAGAAGGAGACTTACAGAACGTTGGAAGCGAAACTGAAAGATGTTATGGTGGCTGAGGTTGAATTTTCTTGAAGAACGCCGCCTGCGAAACGACAGCTCGTGGCTGCGAGAGCGGCAGCGACAGAGGTTGAGATTTCCGTCGGTGACGGGGAGACGTTAAAAGGTTAGGTTCAAGCCATGGAGGACGTGAAGGGTGATCATTAGCTCTGCTGAGGGAAGAATGGAAAGATGAAAATAAGGAAGAAGGTAAAGACGAAGATGAAAATTGCAGCGGGGCGAAATGGGGTTTGATTTGCTTGCTGATAAAGCTTTGGATTTAGGACGTAAGGCACCTAGGGAAGATAAATAGGTGGAGATAAGCTGGCTCGGACTGGCTTCGACCAGCCTAGGGATCGGTGGGCCAAATTTCAGCCAGATTGGGCCCATAAATTAAACTTATTCGACGACTTTATATTTCACGGCAATTAATCAAGGGTTTCTTTTATACAAATCTTGATAAAAAGATACTGTAGATTACGCAAGCAAGCATATTGCTTTGCTGCTGTAGATTACTTGTCCAGTAACCACGCCACTAAAAAAATTTATTAAAATTCAATAATTCATATAATTAATAAAATTTAGGAGTATATTTTAAAAAAAAATTCAACATTAAAAATTATAAATTTTAATAAGATCTGTAATTTTAATGTTAAAATTTTTTTTCTAAAAAATATTTCTAAATAAATATTTTGGGGCTCCAAATTTTAACAGCCTTAAGACGCATTTCAGAAACAGTCTTTAAACCCATTAGAAACCTATTAAACTTTGAAACTCAATAACATCTATTTAGAAATGTCTTTTAGAAAAAAAAAATTAATATAAAAATTGTGGATCTTATTAAAATTTATAAATTTCGTGTTGAAAGTTTAAAAAAAAAAATCCTAAAGTTTTTGTTTAAAAAATTTAATTGAATGTGTTTTGTGTGGATTTTTGAACAGGTTATGTGTTTGGGGGATTTGTTGTTGTACATGACGTTCATTAAAATAGGATTTTTGAGGTGTTTGGCGTGCATTGGGCTTGGTTTGTATTTAATTTCTACATTTTTAACCAATTCAGGCCCAACTCATTTGGGTCCTAGAAGTGTGGACTACATGGCTCAACCATTTGGCCAGTTCATGCTTTTGGGCTTAGCCAAATGGCTTGCATGCCTTGGCTTAGCGAATTGTTAATTTGGCTTGACTTAACTCTTTATTTATTTGGAAGTGTCCATGATATAAGCTTCTCCGACAACATTACTATATAAAATTGATATACTGTACTATATAACTAAAACGAACCCCCCCTACCTTTTCTACTGTTCAAGGAAACAGTACCCCGCCATATTTTTCAAAATCCATTATTTTTTTAAAAAAAATTTGATTTTTTTTCTTTTTTTTAACGGCCAAAAAAACAAACTATTTAGAAGCCTCTTTTCTAAAAAGGTTCAACATGAAAGTCGTAGTTCTTGATGAGGGCTGCAACTTTCGTGTTGAAAGTTTTTCGAAAAGACGCTTCTAAGTAGGGTGTTCCAGAGTCCGGAGTTTGATGGGTTAAATTGCAATTTGTTAAAGAAAACTTTGGATTTAGATGCAAAAAGTAGCCATTTTTTACCGCCTCTACTTTTTACATAACTGTTACGGCAAGTATTCTTAAATATTTTTAAATCCGTTTAAAATTTTTAGACCCCAAAATACTCAATTTAGAAGCATTTTCTCTAAAAAGTTGTCAACATTAAAATTATATATCTTATCAAAATTTACGATTTTCATGTTAAAAATTTTTTTCAATATATATATATATATATATATATATATTGTATACGTTTATACATACCGAAATACGATATTATTTCGTTTCGAGTCTTTTAAACTTTCAGAAAGTCTGAAAATATTTATTTAGAACTATTTTTTGAATAAATTTTCAATATGAAAGTTCTAAATCTGATCATAGTATACGATTTTTATGTTGAAAGTTTTTTCAAAAATTATCTCTAAATATTGTTTTATATGCTTTTGCTCACCGAAAAACGATTTTATTTTTGTTTTAAATCCATTAAAGTTTTATTTTTATTTTAAATCCGTTAAGATTTTCGACCCCTAAAATTCTCATTTATAAGTATATTTTCAAAAAGATTTTAACATAAAAATTATGGAGCTCATCAGAATCTACGATGTTCATGTTGAGCATTTTTCCCAAAATTATCTCTAGATATATGTTCTACACATTTGTACATACCGAACTACGATTTTATTTTGTTTTAAAAATATTTTTAATATAAAAATTATAAATTTTTTAAAATTTATAGTTTTATATTATTTTTTTTTCCAAATATATATAATTGTTTTGTTTGAGTATGAAGACATGAGATGGAAAAGAAAAGGAAGCAAAATTTTTCGCTTTTAAATCAATAATAAGTAGGTTAATAATTAATTATCTTAAGATAACAAAAACAATTAATAATTGTGGATCAAATATCTGTTCAATCAATATAACATATAAAATAAAAATTCATTTTTTAAAATGAAAATGATATGCCTTCTTCTTTATTGTATTTTGATTTTAATACTTCAGCCGAGAGCAGATTGTGCGTGCGAGATGAGAATAAACAATGATCGCGTGAATTATCATGAAGATGTAAATAAAATCACTATTTAGTGAACAGTGATTACTGCAGTAAACCGGGGTTGCTTGAGAATAACAATGATCGCATGATGAGAATAAACAGATTATCTACATATTATACTATAAGCAATTTTCAAGATGAAATTGCAACTTTTTTTTTTCCTCGTAGATTTTAATAAACTTTCAACATGAAAATTATAGAGGTTTTTTAAACTCTCAATACAAAGTTGTAGATCTTGATTAGAGCTATAACTTTCATGTGAAGGTTTTTTAAGAAGATGTTTCTTTGTAGGTGCTCTGAGGGCCTAAATTGTGACGGGTTATATTACAAGTTTATTTTGTTTTAAATCCTTCAGGTATTCTAAAACTCTGAAAAATAACTTACTTTAGAAGGTTTTTATTTTTTCAATAATTTTTAAAATGAAATTTGTAGATCTCATTAGAATATACAATTTTCATATTGAAAGTTTTTTCAATAATTATCTGTAAACGTATATTTTTATACATTTGTATATAGCGAAATATGGTTTTATTTTTTTTGAAGTCTGTTAATTTATTCTTTCTTTCTTTATCAAATTTGACCAATCAAAACACCCATTTAGAAACGTCTTTTCAAAAAACTGTCGACATGAAAGTTGTATATATTAATGAGATCTACAACTTTCATTTGAGACCTTTTTGAGACTACGCTTTTAATAGGTGTTCGAGGGTCCAGATTATGGCGAGTTAAAATATAATTTTATTTTGTTTTAAATTCAATAGGTATTCTAAAACTCCGGAAGACACATTTAGAGGTTTTTTTTCAATAACATGAAAATTGATTATCTCATTAGAATCTACGATTTTTATATTGAAAGCACTTCCAAAAAATTATCTCCTAGGACATATATATTATATATTTGTGCAATCAAAATACGATTTTATTTTATTTAAATCCGTTTAATATTTAGAGTCCCATAATCTCTAACAGATGCATTTTCTTTAAAAAAAAATTCACATGAAAATTTAAATCTCTAATTGATGTATAACTTTTAACTTTAAGAATTTTTTAAAAAAACTGTTTTCTTTTTAATATTTTTAAATTTGCTAAGATTTGGGGAACAAAAAACCACTGTATTTAAAGTTTTTTTTCAAAAAAAATTTTCAACATAAATTTTCTAGATGCTCATTCAGAATCTACTATTTTGTTTAAATTTTTTCCAAAAATTATGTACGCTTTACATATATTATACATTCCTACATATAATAATATGATTTTATTTTCTTTTAAAATTTGTTAATAATTCGGTGAAATATGATATTGTTCACATTTTTTTTAAGAAAACTTATTTAAATATATTTTTAATAAACATTCACATTAAAAATTATTGATTTTAGTTTACCAACTTTTAATAAACGTTCAATATAAGTATTAATATCATTAAATACATAACGATCTATATTTTGTTGAACTCGACAACGCGCGGTAAAAAAGAAGCTTGCAAAATCTAGATGCCACCAATAAATAAGCTTTAGCAAGTGTCGCTTGCAAAATCTACTCTAGCATAATCTTTGTTTTTCAACTCGGGGTTAACTGACCAATTTGCTTGCCGTGTCCAGAGCAAAAATGAATGGGGACACTCTAATAATCACTCTTTATACTGGCTTAAAAAATGTAGTTTCTTCTCATGTTACTATCTAGATGCCCATTTCACATTTTATCTAATACGTTTGGTCAATCAGGAAGATTAGTGTACACTTTGCCTTTGCTAGTAACATTCATTGAACAATTCGCAACAACGAACTAGGAGTTAACCCTTTGATCCATACCTTATATCCGATTTCTCATCAGTCCTGCTTATTAAGCTTCTTTCACTTAAACGTCCATTGAAGGTCCTTTTTATAGCACAGACACTGGTATTGTATACATTTTTAATGATAGTATTGGGTCAGGTGCAACAGTTGAAGAAGACTCCTAGTATGAAGATTCAGCAAGCAGAGATTGGAGCTCTAACTCTTTTCTCAATAAAGAAAGTGTTGAACTTGCATGGGCTCCGGATGAACCTCTACGGAATCTCCTCCTGCGTCGCATGCATGTTGTCATTAAGGAATAAGATTGCTTCGATACATAGAGTATAAACTTTTAGCATCTGCTACGCTAGGTTTTGTGGCATCTTAGTAACAAACATACGAGACAGGCATGTGCGGCCTTTCTAAATAACAAAAACATTAATATAAATTACTAATAAAATATAAAAGGATATCTTGAGGAAATATCCATGCTGCATTGTTATGTGTCCAACCATGTCCATCCCAACTTTAGCTAAAAAAAATTGGGCATACCTACAAAATATGTGTTCCGTGCATAACAGTTAGTCCACATCGATACTTTTATACTGACATTTAGAAAAATGAGGAGAACTCCGTAAGGAAGTATGCATATAGATCCATTTACTGCATATAAATCCATTTGCAAAGTAGAATAGACACTTTACAGATGGAAAGCAATACCAGTCCCACGTGTCGACACCTCATTTTGTGGGGACTGGCAGCCACTACCAGTCCCCATGGATTATTATCCTATTACAATACACTACCCGACAGCACTAAAAAAATATGGTAATTAGTTTCAGTAAGGACCGATCGCGTCAAATTATCTAGTTAACTTAATCAATTTTTTATTAGGTCCGATTGAACTCGGGCCTACTCGATCTGCCCGATCAGGTCCTATCAGACTCGCACTACAAGGAAAACACTAGATAGTGACTAACTATTTAGTCGTTGATTGTGCGAATTTTAGTCGCAAAAGTTTACAGTAACTAAATTATATTTAGCCGTTGGATTCTTATCGTTAATGCTTTTTTGTGGCTAAAGTGTTAGCGACTAATTACTTAGTCACGGAAGTAAGGACATACGACAAACTTGCCTATTGTCGTTAAAGACCTTTTCAACGGCTAAAGGCAACATAGTTGCTATTTATGTTTAATAACGACAACACTATTGTCGTTAAAGACCTTTTCAACGACAAAAGGCAACATAGTTGCTATTTATGTTTAATAACAACAACAACAACAAACTATATGTATAAATAAAATACAAGAATAACATTTACTGATCAGATCAACAATTGAATAACTGTATATTTACAATAATTTCTTCTATTGATTTGCTATTACAAGATAGTGGTAAATGTTACAAAAGATATCGGTGATCATCTCATCAATTTACATTAATACAGTTAGTAAAACATCCTCCAAAAAAAAACTAACCACCATGCATCTATCATTAACCGTATATATAAAAGAACCACCGAGAAACAAAATACCCCACATTCTGCCATTAACTTTCACCTTATTAAAAAGATAGACACCATTAAATTGTAAATTGTACCACTATTATAAACTATACCTCTAACCATATGCACAGAAAAAAGTAACATAAGTTTAACATTGGCAACTATATGCACTATTTTTATAATCACAATGACTAATATGTAAATCTACTAGCAGCATTCATAATATGATATGTGAATTATCTAAGACTGAACTCTAACCACAAGATGGGTACATGTAAACTATAACCTTTTCCAAAAACAAACAAATAAACTAGTCTAGAATGTAAGTACAAGAAATTACATTACCACTACGGGGAAATTTTCTCCAGTTATGTAGAACACCACCGTAACCTACCACTAAGTCTTTACTCTTTTTTTATCTTGACCGTGCACAGACATAGCATTATTTCTTATTAGTAATTTAAATGGTGTCACTAGTCATATTTCAAGTGCATTACACCAATTCTGATATCAAAATTGTAATCTCCCACCAATACCCACCACATATCTGACAATGCTATGCAATCTTATTTGTTGTATAGAGCAATTATCCATTAGCAATCCTAATAAAGCTACTACGAAAGAAAGAGAGGAAAGGTTGTAGAGGTTTTATCCCATGTATTACATTAATAAAAATGTTTCACACCAAAGTAATTGACAACATTTATAACTTCACACAAATTACTCAGTTCTAATCTCGATAAGAAAAAAAAATAGTACAACAAACACTTCAATACCATACCACCAAAAAACAGATAAGAGAGAGAGAGAGAGAGAGAGAGAGAGAGAGAGAGAGAGAGAGAGAGAGAGAGAGAGAGAGAACTGAGAGTGCAAATCTTGTAGTATCTATTGTAGCCATGTAGAAATCTTCCATGCATAAAAAAAAAAACGAACCTCATAAAATTGGTTCTTATGCTACAGGTCCTTTATACTGTTGACTAATGAGTCAATTTTTTCTTCCCTCTCATGATCGAATAAGCTAATCATATTTAGCAAAATTTAAGCAGAGCAGGAGAGAATGGATGCACCTAATCAAAACCTTATGGTATTCATTTAAAGCTATATTGTGTGAGGGAAAAACTACAAGGTAGCATGTAACCGACCCATGAATGAAAGAGAAATGCATAACTTGCGGACTGGGTCAACTTGAACGATAACCCTCCACAAACCATAAGTTTTTGAAGTTGTAAAAATAGATATTATTACAAAATACTAAAACATAGAAACTATTAAATATAAATATTTTATTAATCAATATTATTTTTAGATTATGTTTTATAGTTCTAATAAATCTTTCAAACTAATTCTCACCCACCGTATCTTCAATAAAACAAAGAAATCAAAGCCACTTTCCAATCCTTTTCATTTTCCACTTCCCAATTCACTTTGTTTCCATTTTATTTCACTTCTCCCGAACACAGCCTATAAGAGACCATCCGATAAGCATAGAACTTAGCGATTAGTATGTTACTAAACATGTAGTAAAGTATGAACTGTCAAAGATTTACTTACAAAACTTCAATGAATTGCTACCTTAATGTGAATAGCATGAACGAGCCCCCGCATATAAGAAGATTTAACCAAAGGAAAACACAAAAATATTATCCATTTCGTTAAGAACTACTATAAATTATCAAGTAGTTTCCACTAACACCCATGCTTCTATTAAAAAAAAACCCTCAAACATAATAACATCAGTAGCTAGAGGTACGAGATGAAGTGACCATTGAACTTTCAAATTTGCCCTTATTTAGTAGGCTAGTAAATTTGATTAATCTAAGCTTGCACATCATGTAATCTGCAGAAACTAATGTCAATCACATAAACATCATTATTCTTTCCCTACTAGGACAAGTTCAACACAATCATAAGATCATGAATATTGCAGTTCTTAGTGGTCTACCATACCCTCATAGAACATGCCAAAATCTTAAACAAACGTTAAAAATTTTACTGCTACCATATCGACGTTTTATGCTATCTACGTAAAAAATTACAGGCTTGTCAATTTAACATCGTACATGAAATTTCAACTAAAGTATTACCACTTACCTCCCAACTTTGGGTCCTAAACCAATGCTCAAATTCCACTTGTGCAATGGCAAAGTCACTGCTAGGGTTAAGTAATAAGTGTTCAGCAAGTCAATCAACGTAAATGTAGCATCAAATACTTCCACCTGCTTGTTAGATTTTCTATTGACCAACTAAAAGATTTTCTTCTTGCCTCCTCAAAACTGGTAAAGTCCCCCAACGAAGAATCTGTATGAAACACAAATTAAGGATAATCAAGAAACTAAATCACAAGTAGCATGCAGGCTAACTAAGGATGGTATCTAGCAAGGAAAGCTAGAAATATCACGATAAATAAAAAAGCTCCACATATCAGAAAGAAAATTAGCAGCATAACGAAGAAGCATGTTATGTCTATACTAATTTAGAATGCTAGTAATAATAATCTTCCATAAAATATAATGCTGAATACAACGAATAGATATAGTCTTGACTTCTATCATTTAGGCAAATAAATATTTCCTAAGATTGCAATTCTTCATGGATATTATTCCTTTTTAGTAGCCTGCTGCTAAAGGAAGGTTGCTTCTTGCAGAATTCCATGGAGATCACCCTCTGTTTCTTGCGAAGGGTTGGGCTTGTGTTGACTCCTGCGCTCAGTATGATGAAAAGCATTAGAAAAGTTAAAACTATAACAATAGTGCACTAGGTGCAGCCAGAACTTGTATAAGCGAATGCTTGCAAATGAAGTGCAACATCCATGGTGGCATCAAGCCACCAAGACTTCCTTGCAATCGCCAAGACTTTGTCGAACCAATCGAGACGCCAAAATTGAAGCTAGTTGCAGAGCAACGCGACCGGAGTCCTCAAAGGCTGGTAAAGGTTTGAAGCTCGCGGAATGCAAGCGGGGCGCCCCGTAATTGAGAGACATGGAAGACATTGTGAATTCGTGTGGTGGAGGGAAGTTGCAAACGAAAAGCCACAGCGCCTTCCTTTCCAGTACAGTATAAGGCCTGTAGCACCGATGTCGTAGCATGTGATGTTTTCAATTTGCAAACGAAGATTGTCGGTAAGGTTGTCACTTAGCAAAACCGATTGTCCCACTTGAAATTCTTTACCACGATGACCTTTACCATAAATTTGTTTCCTGCAGTTTTGGGCGGTCAGTAATTGAGAGCGAAGGTCATGTAACAAGGCATCACGTTCGCGAGGGACGATACCAACAACATCAACCATGAGGGAACCAGTTGCAAACCGATGGACTGTAGGTGGTGATCGGCCATAAACGATCTCAAAGGGTGTCATCTTTGCCGCAGTGTGGAAGCTCTTACTATACGAGTATCCTGCCCAGCATAAATTCTGTGAACAGGACCGATGTTGTCAAGCTAAAACAACATAATTACGTAGAATACTTGCAAATCTCGATTCGAGTTTCGTACCTGTATATCTGAACTAGTACAAGAATAGTCGGGTCTCTTTCCATAGCTCTTGTGAGACCATTGATTTCATCTTCTACGACTTCGTGAGTTAACTTGAAGAACAGATTCACCATGTTTTCAATTAGTGAAGTTCACGAGCTTTTCCTCCTCACAGCATGACCCCCCAACCAAGCAAAGTAACCCTTGTGCAAAAGCAGTTGAGAAATGCTGCTTTTGCACCCCCAAGAAATTGCACATAGAGATTTTATTTGGTTCAAGTTCAATTGAAAGTAAGCAGCATTGGTCAACTTTCTACTGCAGTATCTAAATGTCCATCTCTGACCAGTCACCCCGCAGCAAGCCGCCAAGGACCTAACCAAGAGTCTTCCATGCTCTGCAAGGACATACAAAAATGCAATTCGGCTTTCTATGCACTTTATCCAGTTTTAACTGTCTGACATTCATCGATCAAGAGAATTAAAAACTGTGAAGGTCTGATATATGAATACAGAGATTCACTTCTGCGAGTTCTTTCAAAAAGAACTATACAGTAATGCATATAACTCTCTTCTATTATCAGAAAATTGAGCAACACCCATACAACCTTCAGCAATTCATTTAGCCTATTATTTATTCTTGTCTCATGCACCAACTTTATGAATTCTATCTGGTAAAGCTCAGATTCATAGGGGACATTGAACAAAGTATCTCCTCCATATTTGCTTGTATGATGCAAGCAACTAGTTGACCAACTGTGTTCACCCCACTGACACTCACAGCCCTTTATGGAATCCCAGATTTAGATTCCCCAATTCTTTGATCGCGGGGAGCGGGCTAGCCAGCAGGAACTAGAAACAGAGCAGCAGCAATTCCCTGCAGCAGCAGAAAAAATATCACAGAAGCAGCATTCCAGGAGCAGCCGACCTCCAAGAGAGCACAGGCCCCCAGGCTTGAAAGTGTACAGCGACGCATTCAAATAAGAATTGAACATCCAAGATCCTGCAAGAGAGTACTTTGCTTGTATAGTGACATTAAGCTAGGATACTTTCCTTACTGTAGCAATGGTTTTCGTGCCGGTCGGCACATGCCAGTGCCGGGGGCACGTGCTTGTTCTGGTAGTTGTCGGGTACGGCTTACGTGCCGAATCTTATAAAATTGATTTTTTGGGGGAAAATTTAAATTTTTAACTAATTCTTTATCTTAAAAATAACAAATGTACATCGGTGCGGTCGGCACGGCACCATCGGCACGGTCGGTGTAACGGCCCGCAACCCGGGTCGCCATGGGTACCGAACCAAAGCCGCACACGCATCGGTGCTCTTTAATTGGATTAACGTGCAAACTCAAACTCATAAATACGGTGAAGACACTCCATTAAAACTCTTAAGCCAGTTGAGCCGTGATCTTGACTTCTGGCATGGGCGAGATTCCGCGGGGAAGATGGTTCTCACGACCCATCTTAGCTTGCCAAAGATTCTAACACATCAATCTTCCCCATTGATGTCCAAGAATCCAAGACATTCTAAGGTCCGAATCCAAAACCGAATTAAACCGATACTTTTTGAAACCTTTTTATAAAAATCCGGCTCAACCTGTATTTTTCCGAAAGATTTGGAAGTGTCAAAACTCTTAAATAAGAGTATTTTAATGGATAAATACAATCGAATCGAAAAACCGAAACCAAATACGCATTTTTGGAAATTCATTTCCCAACAACAGCTAACGGTCGACCGATAGTTCATCTGTTAAATATTATCACACGAACAGCGTACGAACAAAAATATCGGTCTGACCTAAACACTTTTTCGTTCGCCCGAAAGTTTGCAAAAAAATCAAAAATAGATTACTTAAATGATTTCGCAAAGCCTCGAAATCCCTATTTCAATCCAAAATCAAGTTTACCAAGCATGCACCGTGTCTAACCCAAACACATGCACAACTGTTCAACATCAAAGTTTGGACTCATAAAACTCATTTTAGAGCCAAAATCACCATTTTACCAAAATACAGAAAACATAACAACTCGTAGTTCTACTAAATTGCCCATTCCAAGAGTTGCAACAAATCACAATCACCTGTTGGGGAAATCCACATGCCAAAACTTTTAAAACTAAGAATTGGGCTTCAAAACACCATGTATGCAAATAAGCACCAATAGCACAAACATGGTAAGCAACTCAAACTCAACTTCATTCAATGATACAAGTATTACACATTACATCCAAGAATCCAGATATAAAAATTTGACATAGCTGTTACTAAATATTTCAAGTGTGTTAAGTACTTTCCATTTACACACCCAGGAATCCCAACTCCCCTGGTCTGCACCCCAATACCAAGGTCATGGCCTCCATGCCCCTCTAGCGCGCACTTCAAAGGCGCCACAACCTCCAGCAGGCAATCCACAGCGTCCCGTGGACCTACCCATTTGCTCTGCCCCCGGAAGGCATGCAACGCCTGAGCCTCTGCACTCAGTAGTGACCACCGTGCCAATGCTGATACCATACGCCTACTGGTTTAACATAAGTCCATTGTCGGGATTTTTAAACCGTGTATTGCAAGAGCACCAATCACATACCCAGGAGCAGTTCTATCACGAGTATAGCAAAAGTCGTTAACTCACATGCTACACTAGTATCACAAAAGCTAACACCCACATACCTAGCAAGATAGAACAAAAATAGTCCGGTACATTGACATCTATCACGAGTATCGCAAAGGTTACAAACTACATACTCAGCAAGATAGAACTAGAATGCATACATTCCCGTCCATTCTATTTCAAAGGTATAGCAAGAACCATATGTTCACATACCCGCCCAACCAATAGAACAAGTAAAAAGCCGTATATCATGGGCATACAGACATAACTTTCTACACATGTAAGCAAAGGCACAACCACACACCATTATAAGGTAGAGTTACTCAACTCCAAGTATTTGGTTCACATAACCACATATCGTTAGCATCTACCACATGTATTCTCTAGAGTAATCAATCACATACACCGCAAGTAGATCAAGGCAAATCATGTTTATCATACAAGCACTCCTGCCAAGATATCTAGGGTATATACTCTGATAGTCATTCATGCGAGCAAACACATCCATAAACATGCCATCCATGCATCCATTAATTCTTTTATTCCATCATTCCTATTGCATGCATCCCTAGAGCACCCTTTCACATACATTGTTAGGCAATGTCACATACATGCATAACATAGCATTCACAACCACCCCCAAGAGCATGGTCTAGCATAAAAACACTAAATGCTCATCCCGACGGATAATAACATACATAGCATGTTAATCATTCAACATGGAGCAATATTGAGACATAAAAGCATGATTTACAAGTACATACTATGACATATTTCACCCAAAAATGTTATATATAATACTAGCTCATAAATTGCATGAATAACCATCTCAAATCCCATGTAAACACATACAAGCATGAAATCACCAAGAGATGCAACCAACTCACCTCGATTAGAAGTTCTAACGACTGCCTCGCCGTAAATCTCGACTATTTTGCACGGTGTAGGTATCCTCATGAAGCCCACGCGCCGGAGACTCTGATTCCCAACTTTATTTCACACTGATCATGTATGGTAGCCGGGCTAAACTATAAATTGACCCATATTGTTTATGATATTTAACCAAACAAACTATGAAAGAGTGCTATTTTCTCATGTTATCATGAACTCAAGAATTTTTTTTTTAAAAAAAAAATATATAACATAAAAAAGTGTTCGCAAGTATGTCAAGTTCATAAAACATTCATATGTAAATTGTAAACGTATAGCGTGCCACCCACCATCCATAGATGCATATTGTATATGTTGATGATCTCTGATAGGTGAAGTTGTCCGATATAGAAAACGACTGTCGAGGATAGAGACTCAGGTTAGAGTGAGGTTGCAAAGTGCAGAAAGTGGGGGACTAGCATTTAAGCATGTAAGCGTCATCTATCAAACTGTTCGAGAAGTATGATGAAAAGCATTAGAAAAGTTAAACTCATAACAAATAGTGCAGCTAGTGCAGCGGAACTTGTATAAGCGATTGCTTGCAAATGAAGTGCAACATCTATTCCAAATCCACACCTCCCCCCCCAATGAGACAGCCCCTATTTTACTTGTTCCAGCAGTTTAAATTCTATAAGTAATTCAGAAGAATTATCCTTGCCCCAACTTGACAGCCAATATTTATGTTGCGTTGGGCAGCCTATAGATGAAGTATAACTTTAGGCGCATCAGTGATGTCTTCCTACAACCCGCAACATTCACGGACAAAAAAATAACATGTTAGGAGCAATCAGGTCTAAAAAGCTATCACTATATAATCCGACTTCTATACATAAGTAGTTGTATGTTTAATGATCCAAGACTGTGACATGGGAAATGAAGTTTTACACCAGAAAGTGCATCTAGTTACATAGGACTCACCTTTTAAGTTCCTCAGCAGCATGCTGACGTTAATTTAGTATAACTTTACATCTTTCAACTAAAGCATGGTCCTATTCTCAGGCTTACTAAGAAACTAGTTCTATTGTTGGACAGATCGACCAGTGGTCCTTATGAAACTCGAGCTTGCGTTGCCATATACCACGATCAACAATATCCATATAAGTTATATTGCATGGGTTTTTGCACAACTTTGCACAAATAATCGCTTCTGGTAAGATCAAACCTTCTAATGTTTTTGACTACATAAACCCTGTAATACCGTTTAGCGTGACCAATCAGCTTTAATTCGTGAAGAAAATGCTATTTTACTCCTCTATATGTGTCCAAAATGTAAAACTAATTGTTCAACAACTATTAAAGTATATATCACCTTAAAAACCAAGTATATCGAACACTTAATATCTGTTGAACACTTAGTGTAGCTTGTTGAGCACTTTTTAGGGAGAGGAGCAAAACAACCATTTAACATAGCAAGGGCCATGATTATCGTTAGCCGGTTGTGCAAACTACCTTTCTTGACAATGATAAATCGTATTTTGCATACACACCCTATCAATTTTAGGAGGTTTTACGCTTCATTGTCTGCAATCAAGCTAAGATAAGTACACATCATGTACACAACGCTGCAACATCTCCATTAAAAAATTCTTTAGTTTGCAGGCAGTTGTTATAACAACCTGCACAGCCTCAAACGACTACTAGTGACTCTAATTTCTCCAACACAAGGTTTCAGCAACCCGAAGTATGCCGGATAAACTCCATGTTTCACCGTAACATCTAACTTCCAATATATGTAAATAAGATCGTATTATAAAGATAATCAAGCTTTTCAATCCTTTTGAATGCATTAGAAGCATTGTTCTACAAGCACATTCGGCGTTAAAATACATATATCTCATGAATGTATGTAAACGCTAAATCAGAATTATATAAAAGTCGACATTTGTGAAGCTCAATATCATTTCTTTTCTTTTTTTTTTTTTAGTTTTACTTAATACATGGCTTTCTTTTTTTTTTTTTTTGTACTTATTTTTTTTATTTTATTTAAACTTTATTTTTTCACGGGTATAAAGTTAGTTTTTTATTTTCTAACTTTGTGTCCGCAGAGATATAAATTAAATATAACATTATCATGTCTTTATAAGTAATTTGAATGAGTGTGACTTTTTTTTTTATTAAATTATTATGTGCTTTATTTTTTATTTTTAATTAATTTTTAAAAGGATAAAATCGTATTTCGGCATGGTCGGCACGGCACGATCGGCACGGTCGGCAGTCTCGAGTTTTGAGACTCACTCCGATCGCACGAAACGGCTTTTAAAACCTTGAATGTGATTATAAAAGCAAGCATTTCCACTTACCTCCAAGTAGTATACTCAAAAATTATAGAGAGTAAATCAAAGTTTATGTGAACATCGAAGTACACATTATGATGATGACAGTTTCATTAAAGTATAACTTTATAAGGACAAATTTCTTAGAACATAGGGTACCATTTTCAAAAGGAAATCTTAAACTTTAATGCTACGAAATGATCCAACTATTGACTCAGTATTAATTCCCACTTGAGCTTAGACTGAAGTACAACATTATGAGGTGACATTTCATTAAGTATATTCTTAAAGTACAATTTCTTATACGTATATTGGATCCATTTTGAAAGGAAACTTCAAATGCTAGACTGAATTATGATCTAACTATTGCTCAGTTTAATCCTACTGCTACCTTCACCTGTGTAAATGTCAACTTGGGAACAAAAGGCCTTCACCTGTGTAAATGTCAACTTGGGAACAAAAGGCTAGTTAGAGTAGTCACGATTCAAATCAAAAAGCTTATAACTTTTCCAACGTGTTTTACCCTTTATCTATAAAATTCCTGAAAAAAGATCCATGCGCCTCAACAAGTTATTATAATAGATAGTCTATATGCCTAACTTTCAAGTCAGCAAAATAAAACAAATAATAACTTTCAAGAGTAGAAATGAAAATTTAATAAATAAATAAAAGAAACTTAATGCACAAAGAGTTCAAAGATAAGAGAGTTTTATGCAAGGAGGCCTACTTCCTCGAAGCTTCTGTAGAGGAAGCTCTTTCGCTGATGGCGCAATCCTTGCTTCTGATACAGAATTGTAACAAGATTCCCACTACTACAATTACTCGATTCAGCAGTAAAAATGGATCCGTTAACTATCAGAAGATAAGGAACTGGGAGGCGTCCGGGACCAGAACCTAAAGGAACTAAATAAATGGTCTCCAGTTTGCAATTTCGACTGCTCATTTCTGCAAACTTGTCTTCCTCTGAGAGAGATCATGGACAACAATAAGTCCTATTAAAGTAACCAAAGTAGTGGTTTCTCAAGTAGTAATTGAATCGATACGGACTTGTGGTAAAATACATCAACGGTCAAGCCACGAAATATCGATACAAACATTTAAGGATACCTACTGCTATTCGCAAAATGTCTTCACAAAAAATATATTTGGCTAGAGCAATGTGAAAGGTGATTTCTCAACGAACAGCTTGGAAGGAAATAATAGAGGTAACACGTATAACAAACTTAAATCAGATCTCTTGTATTACTGCAGTATGAATTCGCAGGATTAACTGACAAGCTAATTTTCTTGTTTACCTACGTAGATGTTCACATATTCATAATTAAACATTTGAAAACTTACCACTCATCGCTTATTAAAGACCTTAGAATTCAGAAATCTAGTGAGTATTTTGTCATTACCTTCTAATTATGGGCGACTCTCCAAGAGATATAATCTTGGGGATTGGCTCATAAGACGAACAAGAAATCGAGCTGCAAGATGGATGTACGTAAATTATCTTACTCACAACTCAACAAGAAACAAATATCATATATCCCTAGCATCTTGATCATGGAAATACAATCACCTTAGCATCTTCACACACTATTAGGAGGTGACCCAAACCTCACCCCCTAATACTGAACGTCTTGTAAGAACGCACAGCTGTTCTAACAACTCCGAAGTTTAGAGAAGATCAGAGTAGTGGATGAGTCAAGTCAACCAATATTTTTGAGGGAAGAAAGAGAGAATCAGCAATGCCAATTTAGTGTTCATGTCCTAAGACACCTTTTGTAATTGAGAAGAAGAGAGATATGCAATCACCTTTAATGCACTGGTGCAGCTAGCTTGTTATGAAAAACAAATGGTTGCAATACTCGAGTGCAACATCCATTAGCCCATTTTATGTACAGCAGTTTAAAATTCATTAAACTATTTCAAGAGAATTCTACCTTCACCACCAACTTGACAGCCAACATCGTGAAGATATTTAACTTAGGCCACTCAGGATTGTATCTTCCTACAACCTCAGAAAAAGTAAATCAGGAGCATTAGTCTAAAAGGCTATCACTAATGAATAAGACTTTTATGACTTATTCAGTATGCTTTGTCAATCATATAGCCTATGGGCTGGAAGGTTAATAAGCTTAACAATAAATTCTGAGCCAAATGCTCCCTGAACTACAAAGAAAGCTTCTCTATACATAATCAGAAAAGATAATAATCCCATTGTCTTGCCTGATGGGAAGGCTTGAAGGTCTATGGTACACATGCTGTGTGCACGATAAGTCCAAACGATCGGCTTAGGTGAGGGTTTCTTCTTCGCTATCATTATGATTTTCTATTATCAAAAGAGACTTTAGAACACCTTCGAGTAACATTGCTACGGATGTAATACCTGAGCTTCCGATGATGAGAATCAACACCTGGCCGCATGCTGGTCGGCGCTGCCGTTGTGATCTTTGATGTTGCAATCTTTACCTCTTCAAAACTTCATCTTTTCAACCCCCAAATTTGACATGAAATGTCAGGGCATTCACAGTTAGCAGCAACTCAGGGTGTGAGATCTTCGCCAAACTAGAGGACAGTGAAAGGACACCTCCTTCGAAAGATAGAGAAGTGAAGTTAGCTGGATTGGTCGTAGAATTTGGGAATTTGCTAAAGTGGTTCGATTCAGCATTAGGTTTGTAAGAGTATGGAAGGGGAAAATAGCTTTTGTTATTCCAAATAGAATCACATTTTCTCCTTTGCAGTAAAACTTTGGAAAGTATTCGCAAAACTCAGTGTTTAGCTTCGATATTTCCACTTACATACCGAGCTCAGCTGAGGTACAAATAACTACATAATCCTCACTGCTAGGATATGCATACAAGAACCTGGCTCCTGAAAACCCTTTTGGTCTTAATGGTGCATACGATCCTATATCATAATACAAAAAAAAGATCAAATTTTACATGCATTACATATAAAAATATAAAAAAAAATAAATAAACATAGAAAATATTCGAAAATTTACATGTATACATAATCAGGCCTATCCATACCAAAAGGCTAGGATTCTTCTGTTGGGGCATGGGTCGGCACCTACCGGTTTATCTATTCAATGGTCGCAACAAAATTGAGCCGATAACGGACAAAGTTTTTCTTACATATTCTCAACAACAAAAATTTAATTCATTAGAAAATATGAAATATAAGTTCCTCAAATTAAGCTTAGAAAAATAACCTAAGCAGTTAGTAAGAGTTTTAGAGCATTATTGACAAAAGTACTTACAACTTTAGAAGACAACAGCTACCAAAACATCCTTTGGGCATCAATTAATTCCACAAACACAAAAAGAAAGAAAAGCAAAAGACAACACGCGTACCGAATTAGCATAATCTACTAAATACACTGATCAAAACCAAATCAAAAAGCACAATAACGGAAATGAGAATTTGTAGTTATAATTCCCTTTTTTTATATGAAATATTACGACAACAATTCTAAAGTGTCATGCAAGAAGCAAATCCGTTTCCATAAACATAACTTATACTTGCCACGCATGCCTTTCAAAAAAACAAAAATAGAAGCTGCGAATTAGCCATAGTCCAATAACACAATACCATAACATACAAAACATAAAGAGAACGTACAACAAATTAAACGAAATGAAAAGAAAACTGCATACTTGATAACTTCATCTGTTTGGCTTATAAATTAAAAAAGCAAGTATATAAAGGAGTCGGGTAGATAAGAAAGTAATCAATTTCCAAAAACATTTGCATGTAGACAAAACCAAAAAAAAAGAAGAAAAAAACAATTTGATATCCAATATGATAAGGTGGAGACCTGAATTTAAGGTTTCAATTTAGTAGAATGGTTATGTATAGTTAGCAAACACAAACTTTGGTGGAATTCTAGCCAAAGAAGATGTTACTGTACCAATTAGCTGCGTACTTTTGTTTCGATTCCCCTTCCTGTATAAATGCAAATTGATTAATAGCATACAATATATGTAGAGATAGATACAGTTCTTCCAAATTTCACCTGTACAGGCTAATGGATACACGTCAAATGCAAAGAGGAAATCCGCATATGGCTCAAAAACCTAACAAGCAAATATAACTTTTCTGAAATACAAGCTTCCCTTCCAATGTTATATGAATTGAGTGAGCTATTATGTTTTAAATCTATATCGCAGCTGAAACCTAAAATGTCGAAGGAAGCCTTCTCTATTTCTTTATGGACTTGCTAATTTCGTGCAGAAGAGAAACATGAACATACATATGTATATAAACCAAACTCCAATAAACATTTATCATGACTAAAGATGTTTTTCCGTGTCGTGCCGCGGTATGTCGGGGATCTACATTAACAGCATTGGACTGCGGTATGTCGGGCTTCTACATCTATTTTTTTTATATATAAACAACATCGAGCTATGTCGTGCCAGGCGGTAAAGATGGCACTGTTCATTCGTGTCGACCGTTTCCTTGGCATGGCCGAGACAACAAAATGGCTTTGTCTCCGTGTTTGGCACAGATCCCTACGGATCTAGCACGTGCTGGGCGGCAGCGAGCGTGCCACCCTGCACGTAAAATGGTGTGACTAACACATTATTTTTCTTCTAATTTTCGTTATCCGCATATCAATATAAGATAGAATATGATATATGCAACCTGTATGCAATCTCAACAAATTCTAATCTACTTTATTAGTACAAAAGAGTAAGACAGCAACCTGTATGCAATCTCAACAAATTCTAATCTACTTTATTAGTACAAAAGAGTAAGACAGCAACCTAGGCCTATTTTCCTACCACCTTCCTCAAGATTCTTATGCTAGTCAACAATCCATTAATATTTTTGTTTATGTTACAGCATAACGCCATAGGTTCTGACTCTTCTGGATGTGCAGCCGGATAGCCGTGCCACCTTCTCTTTTTCCAAGGTCAATGTGTTTAAGAACCTTAAGGTTATCCTCACTGTGAGGGGTGTGCATACAAGGGTCCCTTGGCTCACCAAAACCTCTAGCCTCTGCATTGGTGCCATAGGGACCTATAGCAAGTGAAAAAAAAAAAAAATCAAAAGTTAAATGCATAAAATTATTATTTGCTCAGATCTAAGAATACAAGTCTCTACCATAGCAGTTAAATGTGGCTCCTGGCTCTCAATAACTCCTGGCATCTACAATGGTTGTCATTGCAACTACAACAAAAAAAAGTATGAAATATATAAAAAATCTACTGGTCATAATATAAAAATACAATTTGCTCAATAGATGAAATAATTGAGTTAGCATTCTTCACTAATAAAGTAAATACATGCAAA
>MJHO01000432.1:48144-86615 GCA_002076135.1 Xerophyta viscosa | reverse complement strand
CCTGACTTTATGATTTCTAATTTGAATAATCCGTTTATTTCCTCTTCTTCTATTTCTTCCCCATTGAGTTCCGCAAATTCGATTACGTTTACACTTGATGTTCCCTGATCTTGAATTCCAGTATTGGAGTTAAGATCTTGCTCGACTGGGTTGAGCCTAATCTTCCCAGCATTTACTAGCTCATAAATTCTTCTACGTAATGCATAGCAATTTTCGGTGGGGTGCCCGGCGGTTCCATCGTGATACTCACAACGAGCGTCATGATCATACCATATGGGATATGGAGGTTTCCATGGAGTTGTGGGTACTGGAGCGATAAGCCTTTCCTTAACAAGTTGCCTGAAGATCTCAGTTTGGGAGACGGGCAGAGGGTCGTAATATTGCTTGTTTGTTGGTGGGCGGGGCTGGCTTCGATATTGTTGTGGCTGTGCATTCATAATTTGCCCATGTTGAGGTGGCGGATTGAGATGTTGTTCTTGGTAGTATTGCTGAACATATGCTAGGTTCTGCGGAGGGCGAACTTGTTGATTACCCTTGTAGGTAGTCTTGTAGGGGGAATGGGTAAACTGCGTGGCTCCAGTTGTTATATGATGCACTACATCATCCTTTTTCTTACCCTTCTTGTCGCTATCGGATGACTTGAGAGCTCCTTCTACCCTTACGCCGATGCGCACCAAGTGTGCAAAATCAATGGCGTTGGCGCATGAGAGTTTATATTGTTGGTTCAGGCATTCTATGTCGATAAAAGAATCGACTAGTTCCTTCTCAGTCATAGGCGGCTCAATCTGTGCTGCCTGATTCCTCCATCTTAACGCAAATGCACGAAAATCCTCGTTCTTGTTCATGGTGAGCTTTTTCAATGAAGATTTATCAGGGGCAAAGTCGGCGTTGTGCTTGTATTGCCTAAGGAAGGCACTAGCTAGGTCTCCCCACTTACGGATCTCCTTCTTGTCAAGATTTAGGTACCATTTTATTGCAGGACCCTTCAAACTTTCCTGAAAATAGTACATCATCATCTTTTCATTCCTCAAGTAAGCGCCCATTTTACTACAGTACATTTGTACATGCACATGAGGATCTGTTGTCCCATCATATTTCTCAAAATCTGGGACCTTAAATTCTTTTGGTATCTCTAGATCCGTAACAATGCAAAATTGGGCCGGATCTTCTGTTCCTTGGCTCCCCTCTAACATTTTGATTCTTTTGAGTATTTGTTCCATCGGGTCAACTGTTTGGTTGTCCGTCCCTTGAGCAGCTGTAGTAGCTGTGGCAGCTAAGACTGTGACAGGTGTACTGGCCGGCATTATGACAGCAGCAGTAGGTGTTACCCGCTGGTCTGGCTCTTGCTGTCCCCGAGGGGGTTGTTGTACTACTTGTTCTGATATACGAAGCCAGCTAGAACCCTGCTCGAGTGGTGCGACTACTGGTGGTTGATGGGGTAGCTGAAGCGCCAGTAATCCACGAATTTGTTGTGCCAGATCTTCATTTTGCTGTCGTAGTAGTTGGATCTCTTCTTTTAAGGTCTGCTCAGCGGATTGTTGTTGTATATCTTCAAAGCTTCCCATAATTTCCCCTTTCGATCTTGTAAAGTATCTCCCTGACGGTTCCCCAATGGTGGTGTTGTTAATGCCTTGGAGTAGAAAAGAAAGGCACGTCACAAAACTTGAAGGAAAAGGACGGGACGTTGCGCAAAGATGAAACCACTCAATAGAATTAAATGAAGATATGCAGTGTGAGAAAGCCAAAAAATACAAAATTCATACAAAATTATTTATGCAAGGGTGCATAAGGCCGATCGTCAATGGATAACTCATAAACAACCACAGCAATCCACGACTGGAGCCAAACTGAGGTTTTCAATTAAGACAATATTAGTACAGGCGCTTTGTCCATTACATTTTGACTAGGGATTACATCAAAAGGAAAAATACATCGCTTGCTTTTGGGGCTACAGGGTTTAAAGCTTCACTGGCTTCCTAGTGCTTGCATCCGGCATTTCACATCTTCTGTTGTTTATTTTGTTATTCATTGCGACATACGTCTAGAGGCTCGGATGGCTTTAGTTCCTTCCTACTATATAGCGGTATATCCCGGGCCTGAGTGTAAAGGGTCATATAGTAACGAGATCGACTCTCTCGGACTCATGACGCGTGTGTGTCAATCCTGTGTCTTTCGGTAACTCAATCCCTCATGGATATTTATGTATTCGATCGTTCATTTTGCTTCGTTATTACTTCGTAGTCTTTCCTCCAGTTTTGCATTAGATCCATTGGGATCTTACATGAGTGTCCGTTGTCGGAATGGCTTCATATTTTTTGTATAGATCTGTCAAAGATTCATTTCTCTAATCCTCTACCTGAATTGAATAGCATTCTTGTTTAATCCGGGCCAGCTCATCTTCTAATCTTCTCATTGCGTTCTCTCGATTTCCTAACTTTGCTCTGAGTGTGTGTATTTCTTCTTTTGCTGCTTCCGCCTGCGCTTGGTATTTTGCCAATTGTTCTTCACTTTCTCGAAGTTGAGCTTTACAAATAGCGAGATCCTGTTCCATTCGCTTATGAGCAATCCTTCCTTCCCCTTCACAAGTTTTGGTTCTCTTTCTCAGCCGCATGTTCTCAGACTCCTTCAATTCTTTCTCCTGCTTTAGTCTGTTATTTTCGGTTGTTAATCTCTCAATTTCTCCTTGTAGGTAGTAGATATCAGGTTGCTTTGCCCTCATCTCCTGATTTTCTTTCTGAAGTTTGCCGATGGTCTTGTCTTTCTCGATGAGGTAGTCGTCGACGTAGTCCTGAATGGTCTTTCTTTGCCTTTGTAGACGTGGCATATCATTGGCAGGTAAGGATACTGTGATGTTATTTCTCCACTCAATGTAGTCATCAGTTGGTATAAATGCTGATCAGGTGTTTGCATCGATCGATACCCTTTTGCTTGTCCAGCTGCTCTTGCTTCTATTTATTGCTTCCACTTGGCCGTTATTTCTTTGGACCATAAATTGTATTCGCAATCTAGCATCCCTGTAAGTTCACATCCTGTTTGTCGATACTGATATTGACGCAGAAACATTGATGGAGCGTGGCCGATACATGTCCATGGTCCAATAAGCGGTACCCATCCTTTGTTCTTACACGAAATGAGGAGCCGATCATTAGTGTTCGTATAGCAAGTAAACCATTTCACCTTGGGCACCTGTCTGAAGTAAGCCTTCCATTCCTCTATATCCTTTTGTTGTTTTTCTGTTTCCTCTGCGATGCGTGCCGGGCTGGCTTGCATGTATGTAGGTATACTAACAAACGGCTTCATGAAGTGTACATATAACCATGCTTGAAATAGTTGTGGACATGCTGTGAAAATGCCTTTACCTTTTCTAGTAAGTCTGCTGAAGGTAGCAATTGTTTCGGCCAGTATTGAATACACTGCGTTAATCTTTTGATTCCATACGTTAAACACAAAATCAAACAAATGAGCGTCAATCACGTCGGTGGCACTCGGGAATATAACTAACCCATAAACAGCCAGCACAAAGGTTTTCAATTGAAGTCCTGTTTCCCCGATATTTTTTAGTATCAGTTCGTCTTGCGTAAGTTTATTCAATGCGCTTAGGCGAAATGATCCCTGAATCCTTGGAGACATTGGTTGCTATGTCGGCATTTCCACCCCGAAATCTTGCTAAACTGTTCTTTTCTGATTTTACTTGTCGAACGGGCCATGCATTTTGGGAATCCTTACCGTATTGCCTTGAAGCTATAGATTGTATTTCTTCGGTCAATGGACAAAATCCCTATCATTTATTCACAACTAGGCAACGTCGATTTCGTTATTCCCAGAACCATATAACGGCCTTAATCATATTCCAGTCCACCGGAATTTCTAGTAGATCATTGCAATTCTCCAAAAGCGTTTACAAGCGGTCTATCTGCGTAACTTAACCTTTCCATAGTTTTGATAAAGTTTCCTTGTTTAGCTCGGTATGTTGGATATGCATGGTGCGTAACAGTTCTGTGTCCATGTCAACTCTCGGCCTGTGTGAAATTTGAATAAATATGAAATTTGAATAAATACGAGACATTTTAAAAAGGAGAAAAAAAAAATCAAAATAAAAGGAAAGAATTGTCAAAAGAGAAAAAAAAAATAAAAATAAAAATAAAGATAAAAGGAGCCGGGCTCACTATATGCGGGAGGGTATAATGTAGGTCCTTATGATGGCTGAGCTTACGGACTACGTACGTACATTGTACGTAAGCTCCGATTATCCCAGTGGTTTGTCTAATAGCCTGTCATTGCTGAGATTCCTCCTGGCAACCAATATACATAGTATACCAGCTCAGGGTACTACTCAGATAACATCTTGGCCGGGGGTATGGGGCCAGCATTAACGGACTACCCTACGTGCATTGCACGGCAAGCTCCTATTGTGTCCGGTAGATGGGATGGGCAGTAGGCCCTGGGTTAATAGCAAGAAATGCAGGTGATGCGCAAGTACGATTACAATATTCATCAGATATTACAGAAAGATAAAAGAAATCAAATAAACATATTTGTCTGTAATATGTGAAATATAAACCCAAATTACTACTTTGATCACCTACAAATGAGCTTGGACGCTCCCCAGGTGGAGTCGCCTCTGTTGCGACCTTTCCACCGGGGAGGAAAGGGTTGGAGTCGCCACTAGACTATTTTAAACGGAATTCTGGAAACCAGGATAAGGCTACCATAGAGATCGTCAGGTTCGTTCGTCGTTTACGTGTGGGAAGACGGAACACCCCCACAGCGCCCCTCAAAGAGGGCTACTCTATAAGGTGATTAAAATATTTTGGGGTGTACATTTATCACGTATTTATTATTATTATATATGTATTTTAATTGTTTACCTATATAAAGGAGATAGATCCGATATCCACCTCACTCTTTAAATCATATTAGTAGACACATCCAAATATAGAATTTATATTTGTCGAGATAATATCCATCATCTCGCTTCTATATATCCTGTATTTGAATGTGATTTGATTTTTATAAATATGACTAATCGTATTAGGAGAGTAATATTAATCCCATCACTATACAACCCTTGTTACTCGAATACAACTTCTTATTACGATATTCATATTTAGTTTACCCCAGTTACTTAGATTAGGGACCATCCAGTTCCAAACTTTCGTATCTTAGAGAAAATCAAATCATCTAATACTTATTATACATATATTTAATATGATATTTACAAAGCTATGATATTTCACGTCTTAATGACGTATTGCATATTAAAATATTATATACATTGCTATAACTGCCAATTAAAGTAAAATCGAAATTAATTTTATTTTTTTTGGGGCTCAGCGCCGATAATCGTTTTCCTCTTCATCGCCCATGTTATTGTGAAAATAGATATATCAATCTCATATATATACTTATGTTAAATTCAATTTGAGAAAATATCGTTTCTCTCATAATTTATCATTGTTGGAAATAATTTTAGAGAAATATCCTATGTCCTTCCCGAATTATCGCTGTGGATTTTTTAAATTTGCGAGAATATCCAATCTCTCGTACACCTTTTATAAATTCAGTTGAGGAATCATCATCTCCCTCCAATTGTTGAAATAATTTAGAGGAAAATATCTATGTCCTTCCAGATTATCGGCTGTGGATTTTAATTTTGAGAGAAATATCATCTCTCTCCATATTTTATAAACTAGGTTTGAGGGAAATATTCCAGCTCCCTCCAAATTAATCATTAACTATTTAGTGCTACTGAAAAATGTTAATATGTTTACGTAGCTGTTTATTAACGACGGGGAAGAAATATCCATCTTTTCCCGGATAACATATTTATAAATATGTGTCGGGAAGAAATATCCATCTCTCCCCAGAATTAAAAAAAAGTTATACTCTTTGGGTAGGCGTTAATGTTGGAGTAAGAGTTTAAAGCAATACCATCGCCCTCCTCTTTAACTTTTACATTTTTTTATTATTCTCGGCGGAAAATATCCATCTCTCTGAATTTAGTTTATTCTATATTTCTTCCGTTAAGCAGGTGCATGTCATCCTACTAATTATACGTTTGTTGATTAATAATTAAGTCTAAATAAATATATATGGGGTTAAATCACAATTATAAATGTTAAATTAATTAAAAATCGGTTTTAAATCAAATAAATGAACAAAACAAGCCCTTATTGGGCCGGCCGGACCAAAATGGTCCGGCCTGCAAGCAAAGCTCGCGCCCAGTCGCGCGGTACGCCTGGGTTGGACCCGAGTTGGGCTCGGGTCCGCGCGGGATTATCCCGCGCGGTCGGGCGCGGCCTGACCGCGCCCGCGTCGGTTTAAACCGACGCGGACCGGCTCAGCCGGTCGTCGTCTACGACGACGCGAGCTCGCAGCGCGAGCTCGCGGCCGGCCGTTAGCCCGGCGCCGGCGGCCGTTCGCCGCCGGAAAAAAAAAAGCTCGGTAATACCTACCCTACTGTTTTTGACTGTCTCCGACTCAATGGAGACGTCAAAAATCGCGTTCGAGGCTCCGTTTATTGCGTTTTTCGATTACGAAGTTTCGGCGACGTTTCGGTGACCGTCGCCTTTCGGAGCTGTGATAGGTGTTTCTAAGTATGTCGACGTTTTAGTTTCAATGGTGGTGTGCGGAAATTTTATTTCGAAGTTCGTAGACAAAGATATATGCGGGGTGCAAATTTAGGTATTATTTTTATTTTCGTCTCCCGCCGCCGTGGCTCGCCGGCGGCGAAACCACGGCGGCGTCTCGTGATCACACGAGTTTAAGGACGAGTACTAACAATGCTTATGGGGGTTACCTCGGGTGCTTGGTGCGCTTGATTGTTGGCGACGACGGCGCGGGCGTTTTTGCTTGGCACCGGGGGCGGCAACGTCGAAGGCGGACGGTTGCCGGGGAGGTGCACAGTCGGCGTGGACTCGGAGGGACAAGCCGGAGCGACAACGACGGCCCCTCTTCCTTTCTTCTTCTCTTCTTCCTTGTTTTTTTTTTCTCCTTCGTTTTTCTGGTTCTCTCTTCCTTTCTTTTTTTCTTTCTTTTTTGTTTGTTGTTTTTTTTTCTTCCCTCCGTGTTCAACTTCACTGCCCTGCCTCTTTTCCCCTTTTTCTTTTTTTTCTCCTCTTTTTTGCCCCAGCCGAAACACTCTTTTTATAAGACAAATGAAACCATATATTTATCCCCAAGCTATGCTTAACACTTTGGATTTTGAGGGGTTTGAAATGCCCGGTGACACCTCTCCCATCAATTTAATTTCTTGGTCTCTTAAATTGCCCCATTTAGCAAGTTGACAATTGAGTGTTATGATTACTACACTTATTTTGTTAAGAATTTAATTAACCTTATTAACTACACGATAAAGAGTTGTAGCTAAGCTTTTTCTATTTCGTATATTGGATAAAGTAAGACAACATCATAGTTGACTGATGTGTTCGGTACATTGTGTTTTATTAACTGCGTCATGAGAAAATGTAATGAGGTGTTTACACCAAATAATCTTGTAATCAGTCAAGTGCTTCGATCGGTTTTGACTTGAGTTGAGGCCTTCTTGTTTAGTAGTCTGGACAAAATGGGGTGTCGACAGCGGCGTTTTGCCGCCGGTCGTCTGTACCTATATACGTGTCCTAGGGTTATCAATGGTCCCAGATTCAATTGCTATGCCAAAATTTAGTTTTGACGTGTGTATGCCGAGATATTCGAGGTATAATTTTGGTTATCAAAAATCAATTTTAATATTCGTCTCCGTTGCTCGGTGCCGGCAAAGCCACGACGGTGTCCTGTAACCTATACCGTGTAGAGATCGTAATGTTATGGTTTTGAGAAAATTTGGACGCGTACCTCGAATATGTTGATTTCGATTTTTAGCGTTTTCCGGCAATGGCGGCGGCAACGAAGCTGTGCGGCAACGTCAGCGTCGTTAAAGATGAATTGGTGGAGCTCGTGGCAAGTCACAACTATTATCTCTCTCATTCTCTCTCGTTATCTCTTTGTTTCGGTGGATTTCAGCCGAAAATTCAATTTTTGCTCCGGTGGCGTTCCGCAACGTGTGGTAGCATCGTGAAGCTCGATGATGTCGTCGGCGAAGCAATGGAGTAGGCAGATAAAGGGCTGCGATATCTCTTTCTCTCTCGCGCCGGGAATCTTCCCCGGAATTTTTCCTCTCCTCACCGGTCTCCTCCCTCACCGGGGCCTCTCTCGACGAGCTCTCCCGACGTGTTTTATACCCCTCTCGAGGTAGCTGGAGCGGCGTCGGTTGGCGTAGATGAAACGGCGGCGGCGGTTCGCGGACATGCGCGACGGTTGGCAACGCCTGTCGCTTCCTCTTCTTTTTCTTCTTTGCTGCGTAAATGTTTTTATACGTATTACATGAAACATCCACTTCTGTCCGAGAATTACAAAATCGACCTTCAAAAGAATTTACAATCTTCGGAGAAATATTATAAGGTTTGACAAATCCAGACCCTCACGTATAAATTTTGCTACTCCCGAAAATTACGATTTATTTGTACGTGACCTGTAATGTCTCAAATTGTAAGGTTCTCGTCTAATCTTCAAGTATAAAGCGTTAATAACACGAAACGAATTAGATTTTATATTTTAATTGGACCAAATCGAACTAAATGGATCCAACAAATCCAATCAAGTCTAATTCAATTTAATCGGGCTCGATAGACCTATTTAGCTTAATTGGACCCAAATCAGACTTGATCGAACTTAAGTGAGCCGAGCAATGCATCTGGATCGACGTTGCGCACGGTTAGCAAGCCGGACAAAATGAGGTGTCAACACAAGGTAACAATAAAACTATTAAATAAACATGGTAGAGTTGAAGCGACTCATACAACATTACGAATTAGACTCCAAGGTTTACAAATATAACTCCCTAGTATCAGTCGACCGATCTAGGATTTTGGTCGACCGATCCTAAAAACTGAACTCTCCGCTGCCAACACATTTCTGTCGACCGAAACTGTAATATTGGTCTACCGATGCGAATAGTAACCGTTACAGTTGGTTGACCGATATGGATTTCAGTTGACCGATATTAATCCAGGGGTTGATTTTTGCAGAGTTTAAGGGGTGTCGGTCGACCGTAAAATAGTATTGGTAGACCGATACTCAGCAGAACTGCAGAAATAACCCTTGGATTAATCAAAACACTTAAATAAACCAATCACAATTACCAACGATAATTTCTAAGGTACTCCACAAGCAAGAGACACCATAATACACACGGTACAAGGGTTTAAATAGTTTAAACATGCATTTAGATGTAGTTTGATGCAACAACATAAGATACATATTTATAACTCTGATAACAACCCATACAAAGGGCGGAGTCTTAACATCAATATCCCACACAACTAAACATTCATCGAAATAATATAACACCAACGTCACGAGCTAGGACTATCTAAGACTCGACCACAAACCCCAAAACCAATTACCTTGGTAGCCAACGACTTTCCCTTCTCATACTACTCGTATGATACCGGATTCTTCCTTTTCTTGCTAGCACCTGGAGAAGGAAGAGCATGAGCATAAAACTTAGTGAATGACCTACCCTAGCATCCCCCAAGATTGATGCTAGCGTCGCGATCAACGAACAAGCAAGGCAAACGTAGCAATGATATACCTATATGCACATCAACATATATATATATATATATCTATACAACGCAACTTGGCCAAGTTATTTAAATTTTATATTCCAGACCTCTTGTAGAGTGCACCTATAGGTGTCTGCCAGGGTTAACAGTGGCATACTGATTACCATTACGCTATGGCCAATCGGCCCCAACGACTGCGGTAGCGAGGGCATCGAAAGGGTGTCTAGCGTCAGATCACTCACTACCTAGGTCCTTCGGTGGACCCGACGCCAGCCGGTCCAAAGAACAACCCCTCCCTCTATACTAACCCCGCATGTATTTTATTATCCCCATGAACATGCCATGACAAATTAGTAACAAGAGGTAACAGCTATGCCCACATAGCACATTGTCAAAACAATCCAAATAAAGTTCATATGTATGACATAACATATCCTCATGAGATTTAGTACATGCAAGGCCATATTATCAATTACCCATACACAACAGCATATGTATTTACTCTAGACATGAGTAATTACCAATCATATGCCTTTTCATCTATATATATGTAAGCACAACGTAGTTAACACATAGATCATTCATGCTAGGTTTGATACAATTATACTGACGATGTCATTAACAATCATGAAAAGCAACAACACGGTTTAAAAGAGCCTAGGTTGCATGGTCACTCACCTTAATTACCCGGTCCTCAAAGGATAATCTCAAACCTTCCGAAATCGGCGAGGAACTCCTTCGGACTCCACTAGTCGACAAGGAGAGGAGCTAGGGAGTCCCCAAGTGCTCACCAAGCCTCGCCGGAGAGCTTGCCGGAGCTAGGGGCCGGCGGTGACGGAGGAGAGGAAACCTAGGGAGGAAGGAGGAGTGAGTGAGAGGAAGAAGAAGAAAATGGAGAAAGATGGAGTTGGGACTTAACCCCCAAGCCCTAAATAGGCTTGGCTGAGCTTAGTCCCAGCCACATCCCATGGCTGGACTTGGCTTGGGTCGAGCTCGAACCCAAATCATGCTAAAGCCAAGTTTCATCTTGGTTCCTGTAAAACTATTGGTCGACCGAAAGAGGTATCGGTCGACCGATACCTGCCAGAGAAGCAAAAATAGATTTACAGACCTCACAATGCACCTATCTCTCTCAACCAAGCATTGAAGCCCCCTCTCTCTCAAGTTCTCAACCAGCAGCGACGTCCCCCCTATCTTTCTCAATTAGCAATTACGCCCCCCTCTCTCATGTTCTTAAGCAGCAGCGACGCCCTCCCCTCTCTTTATCAACTAGCAGCAATGTCCATCTATTTTTCTCAACCAACAGTGATGCTCTCGCTCTCTCTCAAGTTCTTAAGCAGCAACAACACCCTCCCCTATCTTTATCTACGATGCCCCTCCTGATTTGTCACTTTTGGGCTTGGTACATGGTTAGTTTTTCTACGATAAACTTAAAAAAATTGTGAACCAACTTCGTAGAATAATTATGAATGAATTTTATATAATAGTTGTTTAGATTTGTCTATGTTTATAACAGTAATATATAGCTATTGAACTTTAGGTTTGTGTTTGTCATGACTTTTTTGTAAGAGTTGTGAATGATACAACTACCGTAATATACAGCTCCAGTATAATTACTTAGGTTTGTGTATGGCATGAATTTTTTGTTCTATAGTTCTATTATGTATATATATTTTTGTATGTTTATGACAATTACTAATTTAGAATTCTAAATGAATTTTGACAAACCATTTAATATTTGTCTATATAGTCTAATATGAAATTTAAATTTTAATACTGTCATAGTTATCCAAAATTCAGAAATCGTTCAAGAGATTATCAATGACAACAATGAGGAATTGCTACCTTCAAAAGGGGGAAGAAATAATAGAAGGAAGAGGGTTGTTAATCAAGGACATAATAATGATTCTTCGATATTTTTAGAAGGTCCCATGAGAGTTTAGAGGTATGGAATTATTTTGTAAGGAGATTTTGCATTTTTGCCTCATCTTAATAGGATTTTGCAGATATATCCTCTACTAATTTAATTTAGCGTATTTGTACCCCTTTAGCGCGTGAAATGACCAAAATATTCTTGTATTTTATTTTGATGAGCGCGCTCTATTTTCTCTCTCTTCTGACTGCAGTTTTCCGCCAAAAAAATAATAATTAATTCTCTCTCGTTGTAGCACTCTAAATAAAATCGTAAAAAAGCCAAAAAAAAAGCCAACAATACCGAAAAAATTACATTTTATTCGGCAGTAAAAATGGGCTATTTTAAATTTTTTTCCGTAAATTTAGAGCATTTCTAAATATATTAGAAAAATGTTTGAACAATTAAAGGCATTTTTGAGGCAGCAGACGATATTGTTTTTTTCGATTTCGATGGTGCCAGAGTTGTAGCAAACACTTTGTGTTTGATGGCAAAATGCATATTGAAATGATGATTCCAAAAAGGTAAAGAACGTCATAATCCGATCACCGAGCATAAAGTTATGGAATTTTAAAAATAACTATATTTCATAATTTTATTTTTCACATGCAAGTTAGATTCATGATCCGTCCAGTTCGTTGGAAAGCTTGTCGAACCCTCTTCCAACATCGTATTTTATGTCTTAATCTGACTCATACACGTAAAGATATCATCTCCGAAAGTCGAAGTGCGCGGTGTTCTGGGGTATTCTGGAGTGTTCTGAAGATGTTCTTGAGTTTCTGGAGTTGTTTTGGGTTGTTGTTGGGGTGTTCTGGAGGTTTTCTTAGTGCCCCATTTTTAGGTTGTTCTGAAATATTCTGGGGTATTCTGGAATTATGTGATGTTCTGGAGGTGTTTTTGAATTTCTGGAGTTATTTTAGAGTGTTATGGAGGTGTTCTGTGGTGCTCTCGTTGCGCGATTTTTGGGCTATTCTGGAAGTATTCTGGATGTTCTGGAGTGTTTTGAAGTATGGATGTATTTTGGTGCGTTCTGGAGGTGTCATTGTCTTCTCCATATTGCGATTTGAAGGTGTCATCGTTTTCTCCATATTGCATTTTGAAGGTGTCATTATTATTATTATTATTATTATTATTATTATTATTTATTGATGAGTAACACATTCCAGATTGCGAATTGTTGATTGGCTGAGATCGAACTATGGTTGACGATTGAAGATTAAGATGATTTCATAACGGAGTTTTGCTGTTATATAGATTGCTTGTTTCGAGCTTCTTCTCAGGCCTAATCAATCGGTTGCTCTGCATCTTGGTTTTCAATTTAAGAAGATTTGATGTTTCTCTAAGTTTATTCTTTTTTTAAAAAAAAAAAATAATTTTAATGTTTCTCTAAATTTATTCTTTTTTTTAAAATAATTTTAAACGGGCATCAAAGAGTGATAGGCAGTTAGACATTTTTCTTTTGTTTGATGATTCTGTTAATTTTCTTATACAAGGTTTTATTGATCTAGGTTGCTTGGAGTTTTTCTACTCCAATTGATTTCTCTTCATCATGTTTATGCGAAATTTGGGAGAAGACACATTTCTACTCCTATTGATTTCTCTTCATCAAGTTTATGCGAAATTTGAGAGAAGACAAGGACACCTTTAGAATGCAGCAAAATACATTCACAATACCGAGAACACCTTCAGAACACCTCCAGAATATCCAGAATACAACCAAAAAATGACGCACCGATAACACATCCATAACACCTCCATAACACTCCAAAATAACTCTAGAGATCCGAGAACACCTCCAAAACACCATCTGAACACCCCAATAATATCCCAAAATAACTCTAGAAACTCGAGAACACCTAGAGAACACTCCAGAACACCCTAAAACACCCAGAATACCGCGTACTTGGACTTCCAGAGATATCTTTATGTGTATGTGTCAGATTAAGACATAAAATATAATGTTGGAAGAGGATTCAACAAGCTTTCCAGCGAACCTGAGGATCATAAATCCGACTTTGCATGTGATAGAAAAAAATTATAAAATATAACTCTATTTAAAGTGTCATAACTTTGCCCTCAGTGGTCAGATTGGGACGTTCATTACCTTTTCGGAATTGTCGTTTCGATATGCATTTTACCGTCAAACACAAAGCATTTGCTGCAGCTTCGGCACCATCGAAATCGCGAAAAAACGTCGTCGGTGCTTCAAAAATGCCTTTAAATGTTCACATGATTACCATGATTTCCGAAGTCTGGACAAAGCAATAGGGATTCAAACTTTAACAATTTACTTTGATTCTCGAAGTCTGGATAGAACAATAGGGAGTCAAATTTTACAATGCATTTTGATTCCCGAAGCTTGGATAGAACAATAGGGATTCAAATTTTACAATGCACTTTGATTCACGAAATCTGAACAGACCAATAGGGATTCAAACTACATATACTCTTCGATTCTTGAAGGCTGGACAGACCACTAGGGATTCGATCTTACCCATGAGTCGGCTGTACTCTAGGGTCATTCCTGTTATGGAATGGCTGATCCCATGATTTTCAATCTACCTTTGAAGTCGACTGTACTTCAAGTTCATCTCGGCAAAAGATGACTGTTCTCTTGACTATAATTTCAATTTCACCATTGAGTCGGCTGTGCTTTTGGGTCATTTTTATTATTGGGACGACTGATCCCATAACTATCAAAACTACCTTTGAAGTCGACTGTACTTCAAGTTCATCTCGGTCAAGTGACGACTGTTCTCTTGATCATAATTTCAATTTCACCCTTGAGTTGGCTGTGATTTTGGGTTATTTTTATCATTGAGATGACTGACCCCATAACTATCAAAACTACATTTGAAGTCGACTGTACTTCAAGTTCATCTCTGTCAAGTGACGACTGTTCTCTTGATCATAATTTCAATTTCACCCTTGAGTCGGTTGTGCTTTTGGGTTATTTTTATCATTGGGACAACTGATCCCATAACTATCAAATCTACTTTGGAAGTAGACTGTACTTCAAGTTCATCTCGGTCAAGAGACGACTGTTCTCTTGATTATAATCAACCTTGAGTCGACTGTACTTTCGGGTTATTGTTATCATTTGGACGACTGATCTCATGATTTTCAACTTCATCCTCGAAGTCGACTGCTGCTTCAGGATCATATTATTTTCGTCATTGGGACGATTGATCCCATGACTATCAAATCCACCATGGGTCCGCTACAAGAGTCATTCATGTCATGTGTCGACCGATCCATGATTATCAAATCTTATCCTTGAAGACGACCGTGCTTCAAGAGTCATTCCTATCATGCGACGACCGTCTCATGACTACAAATTTCAAATCCTATCCTTGATACGACTGTGCTCTAGGGTCATTTCTTCCATGGGTCGACCAATCCCATGATTATCATATCTTACCCTTGAAGATGACCTTACTTCAAGAGTCATTCCTGTTATGTGACGACCGTCTCATGACTACAAACTTATAAATCTTACCCTCAAGGCTACCGCTCTAGAATCATTTGTGTCATGGGTTGATTGATCTCATATTTATTAAGCTTTCCACTAAAAAAAAACAGTAACTCCAAACTAACGCATTACATGAGTGACGTCTTTTTCATTGTCCAAAATGAGGAGCACCTTTATCATTTTCCGATCCTTATAGAAAGGATCAGAAAAAGAGAGGCAACTGTTGACACCCCATTTTGTCCGTGATTAAAATAAAAAAATAATAAATAAAAAAAATAAAATAAAATAATAAATAATAAAAATAAAAATAAAAAGGGGGAAAAGAAGAAAATAATATAATAATAATAATAATAAATTATATAAATAATAAAAATAATAAATAAAAAGCCACACAAATTAAATCCAAAACAAAACACAAAAACACCAAGTTCCACAAATCAAACTCAAAACACAGAAACTCTGCATAAAACACAAAACACCAAGTTTCGCGAATCAAACAGAAGCTATAAAGAAAATCTGGACAGGACGCAGAACACCAAAATTCACAAATTAAATTTATTACTAGACAAAACACCAAAACATCGAATTCAACGAATCAAATTAGAGCTGAAACACGAACGATTCGACCAACCGACGAACGCCACGTCATAAAAAATATATTAAAAAAAAGGGTTGGATGGGATGGGTGACATAGCCACCCATCCATCATTTCCACCCATCACCTTTGCTCCCTTCTTCCAGCCAAAACACATATCCATCACAATTTCTCACTCTTCATCTATATACGCCCTGCACCCCCCCCCCCCCCCCCCCCTATCCCACCAAGAAAAAAAAAAGGATAAAAAAAACAAAAAACAAAAAGAACAAAAAAATGAAAAATAGGAGGAAAGAAGAGGAGAAGGAGGTAAGGTGCTGCTGCCGCTGGCCAAGGAAACTACTGCCGGCCAAGAGAGAGAGAGAGAAAGAGAGAGAGAGAGAAAGAGCTGAAAGAGAGGAAGAGCGTGACACCACCGTCCTGCACTACCCCATCATCATCATCATCATCATCTCTAGTCTCCACAGAGGTCACACCACCGGCTGCACGACCCGCGGAGCTCGCCGTCTAAGTGGCACCCGACGCCTCCAAACGCGACACTTGAGTTATGATAGCATAAATCTATTTACAACCCGAAAAATATATTCTACACACCTCTATTGACGGATCGGTAGTGATAGCCGTCGCCGGAAACAGCAGCGGTGGCCGGAAAAGTTTTAAAACAAAAAAAAAAATACATAAACTTGCACCCTCGTATAACCCTCGATACAAGCCTCGAAATGAGAACTAAACATCACCAGTGAACTCAAAGACCATGAAAACCCTAAGAATACCTATCACAGTGGTGAAATGCGTTGATCGCCGAAACGCGTCCGAAAAGTCGTAAATCCGAAAACTCAAAAATGAAGCTCCGAAACTAATTTTTGACATCACCAATGAGTCCAGGATGTTGAAAACGCTAGAATAGACCTCCATGACAATGTCGTCGGTGATGGGACGGCCGCCGGCGGTGGTCGCGGCGAGCAGCGAATCGCTGCTTGCAACGAAAACGATGGTAACCGGGAGGATTCTCTACCCGAATAATTTATCGGAAGGATTCTACCATGTAATATTTAAAATAGAAATAATAATTAAATATAAAAATAAATTAAATAATAAATCAGGAAGAGAATTTTTGACCCGGATAATTTATCGGGTGGATTCTCCCATATAATATTTAAAATACAAATAATAATTTCTCAACCCGAATAATATCCTAGGAGGATTCTCCCTCAAATTATTAAATTATAAATATAAATAATTAAATAAAATAAATACATATTACATATACATAAAAAAAATAGTAAATCGGAAATAGACTTCTCTATCCAATTAACTCGACGGGAGGATTCTCCCCTAAAATAATACAAATACCAATAATTGTTAAAATTCAAAATGATATAAAATAATATATATAAGAAAATATTAAAACTGGGAGAGGTTCTCTGCCCGACTAATATCACATGAGGATTCTCCTGCAACTGTTAAAATTATCCACCTAAATAAATAAATTCTAAATTAACCATAACAATTGATAAACAATATTAAATTAACAATTAAAAGATAAAGCAACCCATTTAGGGACGACGTTAGTTGTCTAACACATTCCTAACTCGTAACTGATGTAAACGAATCTAAATCTTTAAAGGACCAGTAGGTTTTCTAGATTTTTCTAATAAAATATCTAGGTGGCGACTCTTTTGTCACACACTCCGCTCACAGCAGCGTGACGAGACTGTCAACAGATGACGAGTCCGCTGGGGATGCATCAAGCCGATTATCTTTTGATTGTTAAATGATATGGTTTATTTAATTGTTATGCTTAATTTAAATTTTTTTATTCTTATTTTCGCTCGCTGGTTAAAAGGGGTAATATAAATAAAACTTTATCTTTTAGCAATGCATATCGTATTTGAAGTCGGACCTGGACCTCCAACCTTAGGTTCTGGAGCCTTTATCGGACATTATGGGTAATGCCCATGATATCTCCGCATATGCTCCCTCTTCTCTCCTAGATTTTGTGGAATCGACCAATATTTCTAATAAGTTTCATTTTACTGTTTCAAGCTTTTGCATAATTTTGTTCTAATCAAGGATATACTAATTGTGAAAGGTCTGTTTGCTTATGAATATTGTGATATGTTGATGGAATTTGGATTATATTTTGTTTTAGGCTGAATTGTGCTTAATTTTACCTTTTTGAGTTAAATTCGTTATTTTGATTGAGTTAGGTTAATTTTGCTATTTTTACTGATTTTGGGTTAATATTACTATTTTTTAGTTAATTTTGCTGGTTTTTTTAATTGTAATTGTAATTGTAATTGTGATTGTGGATATTCATTTACTATTGAGCTAAATTTGGGCCGAATACCCGCAGACCTGCCAGCAAATCCGTGGGGGGGGTATGAGTACCGAAATTATAACCCATTTAACTTCACATACATGTCGACCCGAACCCGTATGACCCATAACCCGCTGAATCCATGCGAGCGCTTCTGAAATTTCAGCATGTGCCATGCGTACGAGCCGAGCCAGTCCATTGTTGCATGCTGCGCGCGGACAGAATTGCTAAGGCAGCTCTGCTTGGTACAAAGCTCCTTCAGAGCCTCCCATCTTTTTGAATTTCTTTTATAAATGAGCAGAGCTTCTAAGTAGCCCATTTGCTTCGCAGAACTCCCAATGAGCTTTGTGCAAGCAAAGTTACTTGGGAGCCTTTTTTTCAAAATAGATTATATCCATGTAGGCTGGTCAGCCCGCAAGGGCACCGGCTCAACAAGCTACCAAGTCGAGCCGAGCCGGTGCTCGGTGCTGTGCTGCCCGAGCTGGCTCGGCTTGCACAACAGATAGTACGGACCAGCCCGCGAACCAAGCTCGACTGCATCTCTATCTAACAAGGTTGGATTTCCCATATCTTCTTATTACTTTTTTTAAGTAATGAATATTAATATATGAAGTCTAACCAATGTGAATAAATAGCTATTGGGAAACTAATAGGCTGACCTTGAATAGGATATTGGACATACTTGTAGAAAAGGCAAATGGATTGAGTGTGCTACTATTTGATCGAGTTTGTACTCGATCGTTTATTTGTGTATTCGAAAGCAGAGAGAGGCTCGAAGAAGAAGAGTAGAAAAATGGTATGAGACCAGATTTTTAACTTGGAAATCCTCGGATTATGGTTCGAGGTAAAACCGCAGATCGTACGAGACCAGCGAGAGAAAATTCACTAAAAATAAAGAAAAGTACGGACTATAAGGATTTGAGCCGAGTTTTATGAGTGGCTCGGGCTATTTCGCTCACAGCTCTCCATTACAGTAGTTCCCTCCGATACAAAAGTAAAAAGTAGAAGATCCCGTTTACGGTTCTGTAGATGGCTATTTATAAGCCGTAACGGTTTCCATCTACTTGCACAAGTTGTGCAAGTGGATGCACAGGTTGTTAATCGACCTTATCTTTGCACCGATCTTCCTGAAAAGCTAAGGTGTGCCTTTTGATCAACGCCAAGCAAGGTCAGTCCATTTTTAAGTATTATATCAATATCAACTTTAACTACATTGCATCGCCTAATCTATAGGTTTTACACAAAAAACAAAAATTTAAAAAAAAGGGAAAAGAGATAGAAAGGAAAGAAGTGCTCTCTACAAGATAATGCACATTCTTCTAAAGTAAGTGCAAACACATGTGGAAAATAAAAAAAGGATTGCAATTCCTAGTCTTAAAAAGTTCTCGAAAAGGCCCAACCAAAACCAAACACGAAAACAACGCGTTCATGTACCATAGGTTCTTTCAATTTATTTCCTATTAACACTATTTTCTAATTGAATTACCATAAAATGAAGTTGGTGAAAGACACATACAAAACCATCAAGACTTTGCATCATCAACCAACCTAATCATCAATTAGAGGAGACAACTTGGCTTAGGGCCCACTTGGAAGGGTATGGGAATATGAAGACTCATGCCTTTTGGCAAAACAAAATGATGTGGTAGTTTACCAAAAAGGTCTGATTTCCAAAACCACACTCTATTCTAAAAGACATTAATATTGAATCGACCCCACACTGCAATACGAATTTTTTTAAAATATTATTATTTTAATAAAAATTATTAAAATAGTATTGTTAAATATTTATTTGCCAAACTAAGATCTGTAATTGCAGTATGTCAAAAAAGAAGCCTTCCTCTTGGCGGACCATTTTAGCTACTGGAATTCAGCCTGGATTACAAATAGAATCAACACCAGACGCCACTAGCACGTCAAAAAATAGAAAGAATAGCAGAACAACTTACTGAAAGAGGAGGAGAAGGAGCCCGTTCGGAAGAAGCAGCAACAGAAATCTCCCCCGTGACTTTAGAGTCAGCAGACGGACCTGGAAGAGCAAGAACACCAGAAGCGCTTTCCCCCTGCGAATTCGGGGTGGAGAGGAGCGAGCTAGAGAAACAGGCTCTGCAAGATCGCTCGCCTTCTCCAGTGAAAGCAAAGCCATAGGAGGGACGAACTGAGCGTTAGCAGGGATCTCTTTCTCAGCGGGATCATATGTGGGAGCAAACCAAGAAGACGTAATGGACGGTAGGTCAATCGATTCACGTCGATCTGACGAATAGATGAGGTACCTCTGAAATTATTAATCAAATATCACACCGGCGGTTGTTCTTAGCAGGGGGAGCCATCACATCAGCTGAAGGCTCACTCCATTCCCGTGGCACATTCTTCCAGCCATTGACGGGGATAGGAGTAACGTAGAAGAACTTCTCCCTCCAGTTCTTGTACCGCTAAAAATAACTGACAACGATGGTGCGCTCCTTATAGCGAGCAATGAAGTAGAACTGCGGTATCCCGATGGTGACATACAAGAGGTCAAAAAGGTAGTGGGAAAAATTCAACGGTAGGTTCTTGGCCGACCCACCGGCAAAGAGAAAGAAAGCTAATCACAGCCCTCCACGCTTTGGGGATCAGCTGCGTAGGAGCGAGTTGATAGCGGGCGAGCAGTAGAGACAGGAACCAGTAGAAGGAAAGCCCTACACCAACGAGAAGGCCGCCAACATAGAGAGAAAACTCGTCAGGCCGTGACGGTGGGCCTGATCAGAGGCATCTGGCCGCCGAACCTGGTACTCAGCCGGGAGACGGCTGTAGCAACGGAACTCCGACTCCTCCGCTTCCGCAAAGGTACTCCGAACTCCGTAAACACTAACGTTGCCGCTGCAGCCGGATCTAGATGCGGAAGCCATGGAAGAAGCTAGTAAAAGAAGAAGCGTGGGATCTAGACCCTCCCGTAGACATATGCATTTTCGCCGAACCACGTAAATCTCTGCGTTGTGATTGTTTTCAGGCCATCTTTACGGCGTCGTGAGTCTAAGTCCCGAAATTATCAAACCCCTCCATCAAGCACTAAAACTGATGAACTCTTAATCCAATTTTCTAGCTTTCATCCCGCAATGGCCGTGTGGGCCGCGGCTTTGCACGAGGTCCAGCCGTATGGGTTAATCTGCTGAAATCAGTCAGTCGAGCAGCGCACGCATGGGCACACATGTAGCAATGGACAGTGTTGCAAACCACTGATTTGCAGTTGCTGCAAGCACTCTATAGTAGTAATAACATTTTTCTTTTATTTTTTTAATAAAATGTGCACGTACTGGCAGGTTATTACTACTGATGTTGCTAGTGTCTACAGCAGCAATGCCTTTTTTCCATTAAATGCAACCGTATGGATCGAGCTTGGCAAGCCATCAGGCCGAGCCGAGCCAGTGTCCGGTGTTGCACGAACTGAGCCGGCTCGACGGATAGTACGGGCCAGCTCGTGGCCCGCACCAGGCACAGCGGGATAGGATGGCCCACACTTCCTACATATATAATTGCGTAGGTGGCTGGAGCAGCTATTTTATAGGCATTGCTCATGGCCCATTAGATCAATCGGAGATAAAGATCTGGATTAGCAGGCCAGTGCGTCCTTATAACGCCACATGTTATCCCACGATCATATATGTGGCAGTTGTGGTAATCGAATCCTTACTTATTGCTTGATCTGGCTTGTATAGCCTCGTACTTGTTTAGGTCTCGTACATATCTAGCCTCGTACCTGCCCAATGCCGGACATGTCTAGTCTCAGTGCCCATGTCATATGGTATACTCCATTGATGTTTGACGTCTATTCGGCTGACACGTGGCAGGTTGAAACCATTGTAAATCGGATATCCCCGATGGAGGTGGTGACATATGTCGGATGTCCGTTGGAACCTTGCATGATGCCTCGGTCCTACTGCGCCACTAGGTGTCCCTGATGACTCAAGTCCTACCGCCTCATATGGTGCCTCCATTGTCTCGAATCCGGCCAGGTCGTTAGATGTCTCACGATGCCTCGGGTCTCACTAGTCTTCGTTGGCGCCTCCCAATTTTCGGATCCCAACGATCTTCATTGGTGCATCCCAATAATTCAGATCCCAGCACTTGATCGGTATATTCCTATAATTCGTGTTTCACCGATCTTCGTTGGTGCCTCCCATTACTTCATTGGTGCCTCTAATACTTAGGTCAACAGGTCTTTGTTTGTGCCTTTTTTCAATACCTTGGTTCCCACCTCTTCATTGATTCCTCCCCATACTTGGGCCCCACTAGTCTTGGGTTAGTGCCTTTTGATACCTCGGGTCCCACCTCTTCATTTGTACCTCCCAATAATTCGAACCCCACCGGTCTTCGTTGGTGCCTCATCATACTTCAGATCCCATCAGTCTTTTCTTGCAATTGGCAAGGTTTGTTCAGACCTGCCGGCCTCGAATTGCTGGTTTAGCTCTCTGCCTATCTCGTGAAAGATGTTAATGTGAAGCCTGTCGTCATAGCATCATCTGCCTCGGATGTACACATATTGTTGTCACATGTCTCGTTAGAATTGTTTATATGACTCCTGACCTCAGAAAATTGGCTCACTTAGATAGCCTTAGCCTTGCCCCTATATTCTCCAATTCGAATGGCATCTTTTCACCAACCGCTGCACCGACCTATATTCCACCAACCGATGAATCTCAACTTTCGATCTAGATAAATTCGAAAGTCCGCATTACCCTCCACGGAATACAAAGAGGATGAACCTTCCATAACCTTACGGATGACAGTTATAGAATTCGAACCTGAAACCTCCACTTTATAAAATAGAAGTCACAACAATCCACGCCAGGCACCTGGACATGCCGAATTATGTCTTTGTTTAAATTTATACTACGATATGATGACATTATACTCTTTTGAAGATGAGGCATTATCTTAATTCCATGTAAAAGAATATCTGAACTCAGGGCATTGACCTGGAAATTGTGGAGTGCTTTTTTTTAACTTGGAGAGCGCATGTAAATTGCCATAAAATATAGGATATTCTATTTGATTCGAAACATTAAGAAGAGCAGCTCCTGATTAACTACATGACTATGTTAGGAAAAATATAATCATTCTCTCCTGACACCATAAATTACATCAATTTTCCATTCCCAACAACCTTGTTCGGGACATCCTACCCTCTCCAACAAGGCTTAAAAATGGATCAAATTGAAAAGAAAAAAAAAGCCGGTATCTGTTTTTAAGAAGCACGCATCGATAAATGCAACTGGCTCCTTACTATATCCTTGTATATTTGGGTAGGGTCACAGAAGAAAGATCCTATCCTGAAATACTGAGGAGTTGTCTAAATTCCGTTGTAGTAGCCGGAGATTTATTTCACTCGACAACCTTCAGATTATTAATGGAGTGAGTTAGTCCATTGCAATCACACTTATGGAGTTCAGACTCTATCGTTTGAGCTATCTTCATATCATCAGGATCTGGCTCAGGAACCTCTACGTGGAATGAACCTTGCTTGATAGGAGCAACTGGATCATGGTTCAGTGACTGTTGCTTGATGTGCCCGTAAAGCTGTTGGTGAAAAGGGTGATCAAAGGAGTAGCAGTCATCAGTGCCTGACGAATACTTGGACGACCCGGAGCCTTCTCTTTTACAGAAATGAGGCAGTGATGAGTAGTCCATAATCTAGTAGGCACAAAAGGAAAAATCCTTAAGGCAATAAGTTCATATGACTGAAATTGCTATATCAATTACAATTAAACTGAAATTAGTTGGTCTGGATGCTAACTCAACCAAGCTGCAACTACGTTAAATCCAGTTCGTACTAGTACGTAGAACCACCGGCGTAACTTTTACATACGTGTAAATAAATAGCAAAGTTCCTAATTAATGTGCCAGCATAATAGATACCAGAGTAAGTGTTGTTTAAGTTACTTATACTCATTCTAACCAAAATGAGCAAAGAATAAAGATCGAAATTCCTAACTAAATTAATGAGTCGTAGACACTCCTATTCAGTGACGTCAATATTCCAGTCTCATAGACAGTTAATGGTATGACAATTTACACAGGTACCTTCAAGAGCTCTTCTCGTCCGCTGCCCTGCAATACTTGTACCTTTTTTGTGGTCCGTTCTTGAAGAAGTGGCTTCACAACCTGAGCAAGAGCTCGTCTTAGAATCTTTAACTCTACTTATTCGACAAAGAATCGATATGCAGTGGAAGCTTACTTTCCAGCATGCTGAAAATATATAAGGAACGTTGACAATATAATAAGTCTCCGTCTTCTCCGGGTAATTGAGATCGTCAACAGTTGATATTGTTGTTAAGAGCTGCATTAGACAGATAACTGATTTACACAGTTCAAGTAATACAAAATATTCCTCAAATCAGAAAGCAGAATAAACGACAATGATAGGATACTGCAAAGAGAAAGATGTCCGAGGACAAAGCGTGCATCTTACAAAGAACAATTAATAATTTCCTTTCAGTATGTCAGTGATGCAGACATTTAAATAAGTCAAAGCAGCTTCGCAACGACTTTGCCGATGCGTAATTTTCAAGCTCAGCAATGGATTATTGAAAAACAGAAAAATAGAAGAACGTCAGCGTGTGAACGGAGAAAGTGATGGCAATAACCAGGAGAAACAAAAAATAAAGGCATTTGGTTGAGTGCTGAGCAGGTAAGAGACTTTGAAAAAGTCATACCTTTATTTGATTTAATGCGGACAGCTTCAGGCCAGTCATATCCAAAACCTTCAAACAAGTGCCAATATGTCGCCCTTCCTTCTTTGTTGCGGCAGGCTAGAATATCACTTTATAAATGAGAAGGACTAAGAGATGAGGTAAGTAATGGGAGAAATTACATACCAGCACCACTCGATCTCGGTATTCGTTTAGTTGAATATGTGATTGCACATAGTAGTGGACCTAAAAACAAAGTTTAGTAGCTATTCAGCAGTATGCACCGAAGAAAATAGCAAGAGGAAACAATATTGTATTCTTATAACAGTAGTTATAAACCAAAACAATAACTATTTTATAGATCCAAGAAGCCAGATGACACAACTAAAGCAGGCTTTAGCACAATGTTAATCAACACAGTAGATTAAATACCTGACATGGCAACATAGCATGTGAGAACATATATTACGAAGAAAACAGAAAAGGTAGTTTTAAAGCATTTGCTTGGTAAATATGTAGAGTAATAGAAAAATATTTTATGAATAGTAGCACAGCAAAATATTAGTCTGTCAATTTAATTAGTAATTTATGACGTGGAAAGTTACAGACCTCCAAAGAATAGCCTCTGCAAACATTGTTGAGCATTAGCGTGTAACAAAAGAATCTTTAAGTTGCTACCATAGCTTATATCATAGTATTAGCTGTACGGTTTTTGGACCATACAGATGGTTGAACTGGCTTCCATATGCGGAACTAAGGTTCCTGGTTGTTACCTTATGTCATCATTAATTGATTGCCATTGATTGCATAATTGACCCTTAGTTTTCTCTTTGCTTGCCTTTGTTGCAAAGTTTGGCCTTTGGTAGGTACTTTTGTCTCACTCTTTCGATTGGATATTTTTATATATAGAGTATGTACTGCTTAAGTAATAATATAAAGATTTATTAAAAAAAAAAGTCAATGAAATATAAAATACAAAAATCTCAATTAGATATTAAAAATACATGGTACATAAATCATTGCCACATAAAGTGTCGATGTGGCTAAAAGGAGGTATATGTAACACCTAAAACATTCAATTTACTCAGTTCCACAAAAATTACAGTATTTTAGAATTTAGAACTAAAAAATTAGGATAAAAATTAAAATTCAAGAAAATGACGCAGCGGCAACGTGATGCGAACGCGGCTCGACCTAACAGGTCGCACTCGCACGCAACGTGACGTAACGGGTCCTCACTAGGAAGATTAATAGTACCACATAACAAAAAAAAGAAAAAAAAAGACAGCCGCCCGTGCTGGATCCTGGCGGATCAACATATATCGTGTAGCACCGAGCTGGCTGCTCAGCAGCTAAAACCATGCTACAGAGCCTGCCAGATCAAAAAGGAAGATGTTTGCGGACGTAACGCATTTATGGTGTGTTTTATTGCACCCACTAGTTTGATAGAATGACGTAAGTTTTACCAAATGATAGAATGACTTAGTTTAACAAAGCAGATAACATCTTTGACTGTCTTACCGCTACAACAAGGAGATAGTCTTAATTGACATCCAAAGTAAGGATACAGGTAATCTTTATGAGTTAGTCCACAACGTACTCATACAAAATGTGATTTGTGTGACGTGCTGGTAATCGCTTAGCGTTTTAATGAGTCCACAATGTGCTCATACAAAAAGTGATTTGTGTGACGTTTATGGTAACAACTTTATAGGCCCTTCTTTAAAAACATTTTGCTACATATCCAGAAAAGATGAATCCATCAAGAATTTCTCTTAAAAATTAATGCTGAAACATCTGAATACTTACTGATGCTTTGTCAAATGTGCTGAGTCCAACACCAATAGCAAAGACTGGAATTCCCTGTTCATGAAATAAGCGGTGCATGAAACCCAAGTGTCAAAACATATGAAGAACAAATTATCATAATTCTTCTTGTTTGTAAATCATAGGTTTTGGAGTTTAAGAAATTCTACTGGCATTTATAATACCTTTTTTACCCTAAATCATAGGTACTGGAGTATAAGAAATTCTATTGGCTTTTACACTAACTGAGAAAGATCATAAATGAGCAAACTATTATTGGTGCATATTCCATAAGCTTTTAAAAGATATAACCGTATAAAGGTAGCATTTAAAGTGGCTAAGATACAATATACTTCAGAGCTACAATCACAATATATGGTTATATGAAAACCATTTTGTAAAGGATATAACCTGCTTTAAGGGTTAGTGTTTAAAGTGGTTATGATGCAACCTACTTAAAGTGGTTGTGATACAACCTACTCCATAGATACACCGACCACAAATGGTTATTACATGAATCCTCATTAAATGCTAGTTTTAAAAGCAAAGTAGTCGGTGGTATTGACCCCCATCTCCTTGGATCAAGTAGAAATCATGTTAACAACACTGACCAATGAATACCTCGTTCTTCGAATAGTTCGTGCTCTTCACCCAAACACTTTTAGATGTCGCTGATATGACAAAGTTTATAAATTACATGAATAACTGATAACATTTATAAATGCATCAGCAAGGAATGGTGCCATTACATGAATAACCATTTACAGCTGTTCCTAAAAGAAAATGCATTTCGTGGTATTTTGACCCCCATCTCCTTTAGAAGGCCTGCAGACTTTGTCCAGCTATTAATAAACTTAGTATACAAATTGAAACGCAGAGCAATTTACCACCAACATTCTCAATCCACCTCGGTGGCACTTTTGTAGGCCATGGAGTAAATACCAAGATCAGGTAATTAGACCAGTCCTTTTGACAATGCAAACATAGGGTGAACGTAATTACCTTCATCCTAATGATAGCTCTAATATCCGCAATATACCAAAGTCATGTTTGAATTATGACTTTCTATGATTTCCATAATGATAAGTCTTAGGACATCAGGATCTAAGTATACATGCTAACATGAACCCTTATGCAACTAGTTTTAGCAAATATGGAAGCCACAGCGAATCACTTTTCAAGAATCTAAGGTGCAGCAAACAAACCAATAAAAAAGAAAAGAAAAGAAGAATGGGAAGATTAACGTCAAACATGTAAATAAGAAATGGCCGAAAAGGACATTCAAGTAAAAGTTAAACTAAACTTGTTAGCATACCTCCCTCGAGTACCCTGACAAGCCTATCAGTTGTGACTCTCGTACTTTCTTGTATTGCTCAACGGGAATTATGGGCTTCTGCATTAACACAAGCAAATATCAGATGTCACAAATCCAGTGAAATCTTATGTATTTGAACAAGCATGTATTTTTATTTGGTAGCTTGGAGCAGTCAGGGACCATCCATGTGAAGAACGCATATTATCCACTTGGCAGACGCCAGAGCATCTTTGTCGTATGGGCTTATATTGACTAGTCATGCATCCATTCAAATGATCAAAAGCACATCCTGGTGAATGCTTGGTACAAAACTTGGTTGAGACATTTATGAGATGTTAGGTGATGTAATTAACATGGGTAGTCTAACTTGGTATTCGATTAACGAAGTTTGTGACAAAATACTCACTGATAATATATCATCTATCTCATTTTGGATCCTCCATTTTAAGCAGTCCACTAACTGCAAAAATGATTTGTATGACCGTAAATAAGCAGAATTAACAAATAACTATAATCAGTTCCACTGATAAGCAAATAAATATGCCACTTTTAGGGAAGAAAAATACATACCATTTTATGAGCTTTGCTAACATTCCACTCTCTAGCCTTCAAAAATCTCGCGTAAGTCTCATTTGGATACCCTTGATGTATGTTCTGTCATAAGAGCAAGGCAAAGCAACCAATTAACACCAAAAATAACCCATCTTAAGAAAATCCTATCAACAATATAAAAAAAACCAAAGAATTTGTGTGTATGCAATGAAAATAATAGACAACATCATTAATAGGTCATATGCAGGCAGATCTATAAACGGCTCGGTGGGGGTTGGGGGGGGCGGAACATCCCTACCCTTCCAAAATATATGTACAAACATATACACCATATATAGGATTACTATATAATAGTCATTTTGCCTACTCTCTAGCCTTCAATATTTCACGAAAGTCTCGTTAGGATACCCATGATGTACGTTCTGTCATGCAAACCAAGGCAAAGCAACAAACCCATCAGACGAAGAGCCTATAAACAATATACAAAAACTTTAAACAAAAAATTGCACAATGCAATGAAATTAATAATAGACAACATGGCCAACATGTCAAATGCACGGCAGATCTGCATAGGGCTCAGTAAGGGCAAAATCCACGCCCCCTCCGCCCTTACAAAATATATGTAAAAATATACATCACATATAGGATTACTTAGGTTGAATAGTCATTTTGTCCCCTCCCCCTCCACATCTTCCGTATTTACAATCCACCACTCCTATTTTTCCTCTAACAAATCCTTCATACAACATCATCTGACAACTACAAATTCCTATATCAACCATTATTTTTCCTCAACTTCTTAACCCATTTTCATTTAATTATATTTTTCCCTTGTTAATTTTCAACCACTACTATATTAAACATCTTTAACAAAATGCATAGCTCAGACTTAAAATACAACCGGATCCATACAGAAATTTCTAACTCCACAATAGAAACTTCATTTATATACAAGAAGACTAACAATAAAGAGAATAACTGTCAGCAAAGTCAAGCCCGAATTTATCAAATCACAACCAAAGAACCAGACTTCCACTTCACGGATCATACTTCTGCCTCACAGTACAACTAGACTAAGCAGATGAAAAATATCATAACTAATCAATACCAACAGCACAATTAAATCTCAAACTATGCCTGCATTTGCAAAAATCACAACACCTCAACTCCACAAGAAGTCAAAGGCTCATATAGTAGATCAACTAACATCAGAGGCAATTACAAAAACAACTAACAATTCCGAAAATCCAAAGACCAAATCCATAATTCCCAAATTTTGGCACTAAAGAAGCACAAATCAGTCATGATTCCCCACATCAAGGAAAAACTAACACAGATCTGAGAAGGAAAAGAGCACAAACCTGGAACGTCAGCTTCAACTCCTCATCAACTGCAACCAAACATCCAAAACAAATTCAGTATAAAACAAGTTATAAGTAAATAACGAAATTTTCAAAAACATTTTGAAACTATTGCAAATAACATAAACGATCAAGAGAATTTAACAAACCATGGTCCATGAGTGCCGCGAGCTGCTTGATCGCGTCTGATGAACCGACCCCCATTCTCTGAAACTCCAAATCAGAACTACCGCAGAATCAAATTACTGCGATTATCAGACCAAAATCGAATTTTTCAGTGTGTTTTGAAAGAGTTGAAGTTTGTCCGCTCCGTTTTGAAGCTGCAGCTGACCTCTTTCTAGCCGCGGACTGAAGAGAGAGAAATACGAGAAAATATAAATATATATAATATCGAAATTTCCCCGATATTTGTAAATTCGATTGGTGGTAACTTTATTCTTCTTTTATTGTTATTATATGAATTTTTGTATTACTAATTTTAAAGTTACTCTTCCGATTCCCACGTTTTTTTTAGATGACGAGGCAAATGGTCCTATCTGAGATTATTTTTAGGAAAATTGCGTTTCAGCCCCCCGTTTTTCAAAATTGACGTTTCAGCCCCCGAAACGCGTTTCCCCGCCGACGTGGCGGCGCGCGCGTGCCGCCACGTGGCGTTTCGGGGGGCTGAAACGCGCGACCCCAAAATTAGGGGGGCTGAAACGCATTTCTCCATTTTTTTTTTTGGTAAATACCATTTCAGCCCCCTTTTTAAGGGTCGGCCAATTCAGCCTTTTCAGGAGCTGATTTTATACCAAATCAGCCCCTAAAAACGCATTCCAATGGCTGAATTGACCAAAATAAAAATAAGGGGGCTGAAATAGAATTAGCCCTTTTTTTTTAGATGATGAGGCAAATCTATATGGTCCTATCTGAAATTATTTTTTAACTGATAGGTATTAAATTCTTTTAAGCCCGGCCTGCAATCAAATAATAAAATTTCGGCGTGACGTTCGCCCCCAAACATTGCAGTAAAGTAGCCATTAAACCCACAACATTCGTACAGACACCAGAAAACGTGATGCTCGTATTTATCCCACAGTCACAGTAATTTTTTGCAGCGAGTGCACCTGTGAAATTCAAATCTGGGGCGTGATGGTTGTAGCTGCCACACCCCATTGATTCGCCGGTGGGCAGAGGGCCATTCCCACGTATTATTGCTCCGTTTCCCTTGTAATAAAAGTTTTTTTTAATTAATTCTTTGAAAAATTGGTCTCTATGTCTTATTTTAAGCTTAGCTTATTCTTTTCTAACTACAATAAAGAATACCACTGGTGTCCCATCTAGGGGGTGTTAGTATATCTCATAAAGCATATGTCACAAATTCAAATTTTATAAGTGGTTTTAAAATAAAGAATAGATAATTTTAATAAATTTTTCAGCTGAAAATATTAATATGATGGATGCAAAAAATATCGGAACTTTATATCTGACTCTAAATGTATATCAGATTAGAATTTTACTTTTTGACCGCTATTTCAGTCTAATATGGACTGATAAATTTTAATTAAAAAATTATGTCCTAAGTAATATTAGTACATAAAAAGTTTCACCTCGTTATTTTAAAACAAAATACCATTAACAATTCACTTTTATGGTTATTTTATATCGGATGTTTTTTTTTTTTTGAAAATGGATAATCATTTCTAAACATCTATATGGAATGAATACTCAAAAAATATCGACGTATCCGTACATGTGTCAGACACGACACTCCTAGGATATGTCCGGACACATATTAGACACGCCAAATGGCATGTCCAAAAAAATTTTAAAAAAAATCGGGCACGCGTGTCGAACACTTTTGTTTGGCGTGTCCGACACGCGTGTCGATATTTATATCATTTTTCTTTAAAGAATTTTGTTTGTTTGTTTTGTTTAGAAGAATTAAATATTATTTATAATAGTGATACGTATTATAATATAGTTATGCACTCAGATATTATATTTTTTAGGTTTAATTGATATAATTAGACTCTTAGTGTTTATGAATAGACTTATTATTTAATGTTATTATATTATCTGATATTTAAATATTTAGTATAAATTACTTTTTAACTATTTAAATTTTTTATTATCGTGTCCAAATCATACCATATTTTATTATTTTTAAAAGTGCCGTGTCCCCGTGCCATGCCGTTTCGTATCCCCCCGTGTCCGTGCTACATTGCTAAACATACAAAATGAACAACTCACGCTGGTATTTATTTCATTTTGGTTGCCATATACAATTTATAGATTAAATGCCTCATTTATTATGTGTGTGTGTGTGTGTATATATATATATATATATATATATATATTGTTTTTTTAAAATATTTATAGAATTCGTTACATATGTATTTTATAATATAAGTATCAATTAAGATGGTAAAACTCCAAATTTCATCTATAAGTAACATTTTGTGACTAAATTAAATATAAGATTAAACCAAGTTACCAGTTGTAAATTATGAAATATGAGCAAAACAAAATAACCTCAAATATTAATAACTGAGGAGCTATTTGCCTAACTAAAATTAACCTTCAAATTAACTATATAAATTTCTAATTATCCTTATATCCGGAAATAAGTTCTAGTCAAAAGTATTTAAAATTATTTTTTAAAAAATGTTTAAAACTATAGTGAAAGACTAAAAATACTCCCTATTTAGTTTTCGAGCTGCCAGCCGAGCAAGTTTTTAATTGCAAAATTATCCAAGAGATAACAGATAAAATTAGTATTTAAATTTTTTATGTTAGCTTTTAGAATTTTAACATATCGGACCTGCTTTTTAAAACTATACTAAATCATCCTCCGATTTTTTAATTTATCGGACCCTGCTTTTTAAAACTATACTAAATCATCCTCCGATTATTTAAATTAACCGATGCTGATGTTAAGAAAGTAAAGACATAATTGCTGACATTCACAAAAAGAAAGAGGTTGATTTGGAATAAGTTTATAAAGGAGCTGATTTAGAACACTTAAAAGGGGTTGATTGTCATTTTTCCTTTTCAATAGCCATATCTAAGAACATGGTTCTCTATAAAACAATACAAGCTGAAAGTTTAATATGAGTAAGTTACTTCATAAGAGGGCTGTATCAATATTCTTATTTTATTATTTTCTTAATAAAAATAAAATATGTAATTTAAATCTTAAAATTTTCATTATTAGCCATGATTTTGAAAGAACAGATACGGTGAAATTTTGCTTCGCATATTATCTGTATAGTATCTAATATAGATACGCTATGGATATGACTGCACACATATCAAACACGTCAAAAAAGTATCCGAATAATAAAAGTAAAAGAAAACTTGGACATTCGTGTCAGACACGTCAAACAAAAATGTCTGATACGCGTGTCTGTGTATATATATTAGGAATATTTTTATTAGAAAATTAAAATTTTTTATTTTTTTGAGAGAAATAAAATACAATAAATTACTATCAGTATATAGCAATAGACAGTATAATATTGTTATGTATTGAAATACTGTTATTTTTTTATATAATTAAACTCGTATTTTTTAAATTAATCTCAATGACGTCAATATTATATTGTATATGGACTTTTTTATTGATTATTATTACATTTGAGATGTTAGAATATTTAATATATATTATTTTTAATTCTTTTATATTTTTATTATCGTGTCTAAGCTATATTGTGTCCTTTTTTAAAAAAAAAATATTGTATTGCATATTTATCTCATGCCATATCCGTATATGTACTTCCTGATCATTTACAACTGTGATCAACAGCTCCAAATATTGCTAAATGTTTTATAATATATCAGTGCACTCATAATGTTTACTTAACCCTAGCAGTCACCCTGTTTCCAATAATAAAAATTGGTAAATATTGTTTAGTTTATTATATGTTAGTTTAATTGGCCGTTATAACTGACATTTTGATCGTTTCAGGAGCTAATTTATTATTTTTTTATAAATCAGTCTTCCGAAAATATATTTTCAAAAGGTAATTTGTGAATCCCAAAAATAGAAGGACTGATACGTAATTATCCGGAGAATAAATCCGCAATAAATTGATCCTCAGTTTTTATTATTTACGTATGTTAACTTATTGATTTATAGTCAGTTCTTCTATTTTTTAATCTTTTTATTTTATTTTTTTTAATTGTCTTTTCTTTCTTCTGTTGAAAAAATAAGATCTGATGAAAAATAGAGGGTGATAGAGGAGGGATCGAGAGAGAACAAGATCTCTGATGAAGAACAAGATCTGATGAAAAGAGAGAGAGAGAGAGAGAGAGAGAGAGAGAGAGAGAGAGAGAGAGAGGATGAACAAGATCTGAAGAAGATCTCACTGGTACTCCGATAAATTCTCTCAATGGACTCTCGATTACCCTCCCTTTTTCGCTCACCTCAAATTCATCCTCTCTTTCCCCGGAAATCTCATCGACTCCGAAATCACTGACCTCAAATATGATAACTACTCAACAATAATCTACCTCGGATCTACCGTGATCGCCCTAGATCTACTCCAGTTTCTCGCCGGCGCTGCTAATCGTTAAACGGATTCGCCCGCTTTGTTTCTACCAGCAAGTCTCACCCACTCATTCGCGGATGAGAAGATGAGTTTACGGGTCGCAGGTCACACCAGATAATGAAACGTCATTATCAAATTTTTAGTATTATATATATAGAAATATATAAAATAAATGATAAAACGCAGCTGCGCCTTTGGTGTTAAAGCACTTCCTACGATGATTTAGGGTGTCCCTTTGCTAGTTATGACGAAAATGATGTTGATACTCAATACTGGAATTATTCTTTGGTTGGTTATGCAGTGGGCTTAAAAATTCCTTTCAAACAAATGGAAAGTTATGTGAATGGTAAGTGGAAATCCTATGGTATGCCTTCTACCTTACAATTAGATAAGGGGTTATTTCTGTTCAGATTTGATTCTAACCACCATATGAATTCTGTTTTGGCTACTGGTCCTTGGTTTATAGATAGCAGACCTTTGGTGTTAAAGCAATGGTCTCCTGATTTTGACTATAGTAAGCCAAACTTCAAAGAAATTCCAATATGGATTAAATTTCCTAGACTTCCTCTCCATCTTTGGACTCCCAGTTTTATAAGTAGAATTTCTAGTGTGGTGGGTAAAACTTTATTTACTGATGCAATGACAAATAACAAAACTAGAGTGGAATATGCTAGAGTGTTGGTGGAAATTGATATCACAAAAGATCTACCCGAAAATGTTCAGGTTAAGAAAAAAGAAGGTGACTATTGGTATATCCCTATTGAATATGAATGGAAGCCTCATTTTTGTAAGCATTGTAACACTTTCACTCATGTTACAAAAGATTGCAGGAAAAGAGAAGTGCAAAAATGGGTCCCAAAGATTCAGAATATTGCAGAGGAAACAAAGGCTATAACTTCTAAAGAAGTTGAGGAAAACATTGGGGATGTGTTTTTGAAAACCCTTTCAAGGGAGCCTGATGTTAGAAAAGATAAAGAAATGGTTCTTTCAAAGGAGGAGGATGGTTTCCAAATTGTGAAAAAAAAAAATGCAAAAAGATTGAATTTGGAAACAGCATCCCCTTCATACTCTCATAATTCATATCATGTATTGAGTAAGGAAAAATCTGAAAGTGAACCAGAGAGTTTGGACAAAGGTAAGAATACCTCTCCTAGTTTCATGCCTCCATGAATTTTGCATTTTGGAACATTAGAGGGTTAAATAGCCCTCAAAAACAAATAGAGGTAAGAAAATTTATTTCTGCACAATCTCTTGTTTTTTTAGCTCTTTTAGAAACTAGGGTTAAAATAGTTAAATCTATAGGCATTAAAAATAAAATTGTTTCAACATGGAATTTCTTACAAAATTATAATTTTGCTGCAAATGGCAGGATCTGGCTTCTGTGGGATCCTAACATCATTAATCTGCAATTGATTCAATCATCTGATCAGTATATGCACTGTAATATATCTTTGCCAGATGGTTCTCTTCATTTTGTTCTAACAGTGGTATATGCTTGGAATACAGGTCAACAAAGGTTGCAACTTTGGAAAGATTTGATCGAGATTAGTCATGGGATTCAAACCCCTTGGCTATGTACAGGTGATTTTAATGTTATTATGAAAGACACTGAAAAAATTGGAGGTATGGAACCCAATGTACATGATATCATTGATTTCCAAGATTGCCTTAAGAAAGCAAATCTCTGTGATCTCCCTTACAAAGGTTGTTTTTTTACTTGGTGTAATCAACAGGATGACATATCTAGAATTTACTGTAAATTGGATAGAACAGTTGGAAATCTTCTTTGGGCTGACATAAATGTCAATATGAATATTGAATATCTTATGCCTGGTATTTCTGATCACTCCCCCTGTGTCATATCTTTTAACCTTTTTCCTAAAAAAGGTCCTAAAGCTTTCAAATTCATAAATTCTTGGACTAATCATCCTGATTACAGAAAGCTTCTTCACTCTGCTTGGAATGTAAATGTAAAAGGTACTAAAATGTTCCAACTTGTTTCTAAGTTGAAAATTCTGAAAAAATCTTTGAAATTTTGGAATAAAGAAAAGTTTGGTGATATTCATAAAGACGTCCAGATTTCTAGGAAAGCCCTTATTAATATTCAAAAGAAACTGCTTGTAGATACTGGAAACACTGATCTTATAAGAGAAGAAAGAAACAATAAAAGTTTATATCTTGAAGCCTTAGCAAAAGAGCATAGTTTTCTCAAACAGAAGGCTAGATCTGCTTGGATTCACATGGGTGATGAGAATACAAAATATTTTCATTCTTGTATAAAGGCTAGAAGAATTGCAAATAGAATAAATTCTGTTTATGATGCACATGGCAACAAAATCACCTCTCACAATGATATTGTTGATGTTTTCATACAGTATTTCAAAAGTGTTCTGGGAAATAATGATGTGCTTGAAAGTAGAAATAAAGCTCTGTTGTTATCTGGTCCTGTTATATCTATATGCATCTTGAGGTAATGATAATAATAAAAAAAAATCTTCTACTGTATGGATAATTGATGAAGATTAACTAAAGGCTATGTTTTCTATGGCCGATGACAAGAGTCCAGGTCCGGATGGTTTTAATGCTCATTTTTTTAAAAACGCTTGGAATATTGTTGGAAAAGATGTTGTTGATGCCATTGTTGATTTTTTTAACTCAGGGAAACTTCTCTCTGAAGTTAATGCTACTTGTCTTGTTTTGATCCCTAAGATTGACAATCCTAATGTCCCATCTGACTATAGACCCATTGCTTGTTGCAACACTATTTACAAATGCATTTCGAAGATCCTAGCTAATAGAATTAAGCTGGTCATGAAGGATATAATCTCCCCTTCTCAAGGAGCTTTCATTCCGGGTAGACTTATTCAACATAGATCTATTCAACATAATATTATGCTTTGTCAAGGACTGGTAAGGAACTATCATTGCAAAAACATCTCTCCAAGATGTCTTATCAAACTAGACATCAGAAAGGCTTTTGATTCTTTAGAGTGGAATTATCTTTGGGCTATAATGGAAGATCTTAAGTATCCTCAAAATTTTATTAAGTGGGTTAAGGCTTGTATTACCAATCCACATTACTCCATTATCATTAATGGAGAGCTGAAAGGTTTCTTCAATGGAAATAGAGGCTTGAGACAAGGGGATCCATTGTCACCATATCTTTTTGTTTTAGCTATGGAGGGCTTATCTAGAAAGATGAGTAACCTAGCTAAAAACAAAGAGTTCAAATTTCACCCTAAATGTAAAAAACTTTCATTGACTCATCTATGTTTTGCAGATGACTTAATGCTTTTTGCCCATGGGGATGTGAAGTCCGTACAAACTATTTTGAATACTTTTCATGATTTCTCTCTCTTATCTGGCCTCAATGCAAATCTTGAGAAAAGTCATATATATATAGCAGGGGTAAATGAAGACATCAAGAAATCCATTGTGAATTATTTCAATTTCAAGGAAGGATCTTTACCAGTGAAGTATTTGGGAATTCCCCTTATCTCAGGGAGACTTTCTAAATATAATTGTCAAGTTTTAGTAGATAAAATCACATCAAAAGTTAATGGATGGGCTGATAAATCTTTATCCTATGCAGGAAGAGTTCAATTGCTAAAAGCAGTCATTTTTGCATTACAGGTATACTGGTCAGGTATATTCATCTTACCTACTGCAGTCATAAATGAGATAGAAAGAATTTGTAGGAATTTTCTCTGGTCAGGTTCTGCAAACAAGTCAATGGCATTAGTAGCTTGGTCTGAAATTTGTAGACCTAAATCTGAAGGAGGTTTGGGAATCATAGATATAAAATTGTGGAACAAAGCTGCCATAGCAAAACATATTTGGGCTATTTCCACAAAACAGGACAGTTTATGGGTTAAATGGATCCATACATATCATATCAAAAACAGAAACTTTTGGCAGCTAACTTACTCCCCAAATGATGAGTGGTGTTGGAGAAAAATTTTGAAATTAAGAGATACTTTTAAAAAGCTCTTCAAGACACATATTGGGGATGGTACGAACACAAGTTTTTGGTATGATAATTGGCTAAATATTGGGCCATTATCTGATTACATTTCTAACTCTGACATTGATGCTTTAGGTGTTAACAGGAATATCTCTGTTGCAAACATGAATAGAAAAGGAAGTTGGAGAATCCCATCTTTTCTCTATAATGTTATTCCTGACCTGAAAAAAGCTCTTAGCTCTGTTATTTTAAATGATTTCAAAGATAGCCCTCAATGGTTCACAGGTAAAATTTTTTCAATCAATAGTGCTTATAATTTTCTGAAAGGGAGTAAGCCCTATCTTAAATGGACAAAAGTGGTTTGGGATA
>MJHO01000432.1:0-21233 GCA_002076135.1 Xerophyta viscosa | reverse complement strand
CATGGCTTGCTTCCAGGCAGGATGTGTTAGTGCTTCTTGATAAGTCCTGGGAATAGAAACCGAAGACAAAGACAAGGCAAATCAACAAAAGGAAGAACCAAGACGATCAAAGGAAACAAAGTTGGATATAGGATGAGCTGTCAAAAAGTGGTAACCGGAAGTTTAACTTTTCTAAGAGCAATTGGAATATCAAGATCATATACTGGATTGCAGGTTGGTTTCTCCTTCCGAGGGTTGAAGATCAGTGGGCGGCTGAGCTGGAAGAGTCTGCTTTGGACGACGAGTGTACACCTGCAAGGGGTTAGTAGTGACATGAGGGGTTACATCTTGTGCATCGATGGAAGAAGGAAGGCTGGGGTAAAGGTAGATTAGTTGATTCAACAAGTAGCAAGAAGTATTTTTTGGAGAAAAGAAAGGAGTATTTTCAAAAAAAGGTCACATCAGCAGTAACTTTGAGTTTTTCGAGAAACTGGATCAAAACACCGATATCCTTTTTGAAGTGAGAGATAACTAGAAAATACATTTTAGCAGTTTAGGAGAAAGTTATCGTGGCCAGAACCTAACTTGGGCAAAACACCCAACCAAAAATCGTGGTGGAAGATGAATAGAGGTTGTCTGGAAAAAGTAAACGATTAGGAATCTTTCCACCTAGTACAGAAGATGACATTCAGTTTATAAGAAAACATGCTGTAAGGAATGCATCACGCCAAAGAATATTTTTGGAACATTCATTTGAACATCATAGTTCGTGTCAAATTTAAAGAAGATGCCTAATTCTTCTTTCAGCACACATTTGTTGAGAATGTATGAGGCCCAAGATGTTTGTATTGAATTGATGCATTGGATTCAAAAAAAATAGAAAAAATCCTTCTTCTAGTCGTAGAATTCCAAGCATTGTTTAGTACGAAGGACTCGAAGCATTAGTATAAAACGGATTTTTATCTCTTTCTGAAAAATTTCAAAAAAAATGAAAAGCTTGAGATCTTTCTTTAGTATATAATAACCAAGTATGCGAGTACAATCATCGATAAAGGTGATGAAATAACGATGACCAGACACAGTGGGAAATCGACACGGTCCCCAAACATCAGAATGCACTAAACTAAATGGAGTTGAGCTTCGTTTATTGACTCTAGCCCTAAAAGAAGTACGATGATGCTTGCCTAGCTCACAAGCCTCACATTCTAAAGAAGATACAGGTTTGTGAAAGAACATGATTGTTTTAACTTTTGAAGGGAAGGGTGCCCTAAAAATGCCATTGGTAAGGAGATTAATGATGCAGAAAATGCATGATATGTCCACACTATTCTGGCAAGGTGAATAATTATCATCCGATAGTAGAGCACCTCAGATTCATCGTCCGCCACAATTCATCCGCCGTACGGAGATCTGAAAACACAAATAGGAAGGGTAGAAGTGAACAGAACAATTTAACGACTTAGTAATTTGACTAATTGAGAGGAGACTAATAGGAAAATTAGGAATATAGAGAACATCTTTGAGAGTAAGGGGCAATGGGTCTGAACATGGGCCACACGCCCAGAAAGATGAGATGTAGTACATCAGCAACATAGATCAGGTGGTCGAATTGATAGATGCAAGAGAAAAATTTTAGATCGGTTTACCTGTCATATGCGAAGTTGCTCCGGAATCTATTATCATGGTTTATCTTGGAAGCACTACTAACAACAACGTTACTTTGGGTGAGCTGGGAAGCAGTATGTGAAGATTGGCTTGATGTAGTCTTTCGTAATCTCCTTAGAAAAAATCAAGGACTCCGTCAGTCTCAGTAGGAGTGACAGCATCTGAGAGGTAGCTTGATTTGCCAATAGGTTTACCCAAACTTGTCCAGCACTTCTCAGAAATCTATTAGTTCGTCCCGCAATGGAAACTGTCTAAATGGAGATAGCTTCCTAGGCCCGCCCTATAGAAATGTGATTTGCACATTAAGTTTAATTGTAGTTCCTACAGGCACTTTCTGTTCGGAGGAGGCCACAGAAACATGATCAACAATATATAAAACGCAGATATAGAGCGTGCAGACAGTTAGGAGCACAGTAGTTTTGAGTACAAAGAGTAGCTAGGCACAATCACGCACATATGAGGCTCAAAGAACTTAGTGCGCCATCTAGGCACTATTCACGATGAACAGTGTTCGGCAGTATTGTTCACCGTGAACAGTACCACGGCCTGAAAGTTGGTGGCTTAGGAGGTGGTGGTGGTGGTGTTGGAGCCGGAAAAAAAAAACTTGAAGAAAAAAAAAAGGTGGGGTGGAAGAAGATGAAAATTAGGGTTTTTGTGAACCTGCTCTTGATACCATGTTTAAAAAGTGTAGAAAGGAATTTCTGTGTATTCTCATTGATAGATCTCTTCCTCTTTTATAGACCAAGGAAAGAGATCAAGAAAGGAAAGTACATGGAAAAGTAAGAAATCTAGCTATAAGAAAACTATATAATAGGAAATCTAACAAGAATAGAATCCTATTTATTTGGTAATATTATTTTGGTAACTAGGAATTAACAGTAATTCAATGACTTTACAACTACAAGTTTATTATGAGAGAAATTTTGATGTTAGGATTATTCACTTCTTAACTGGCTGATGAATTTTATTTCAGAAACTGCATTTACAGGTGACGTGATAGACTTTCAGAGCTCAAACTTTCTAATTTCAAAAGCGCTAATAACGGGGTGCTAAATGTTTACATGTTGGACTGTTGGGAAAAGGTAAGACCTTATTATGATTTAATATTATATACTTTTTATTGTATCCTTATTTTTGGATTGCCATGTCATGCTAACATAACTTTGATAAGTCTATTAGTTTCATTATACATTCCAATTTGTTCCCTTTTGAATTACGACCGTAACTAGCAACATTTGAACCGTGATGCTCAATTCATGAGTGAGATTTTGTCCTTTTGTTCGAAATCTCTTCTAGCAAAAAAGACTTTAACGCATAAAAAGTTGGATATTCCATAAAAAGAATTCTTGTCTATGGTGTTTCATGAGTGATATATCTTTTTTCCCTATCTTCTAATTGGATACCAACCATAGTTACATATTTCTAATATAGTGATAATCATTTTGTAGAACACACACACACACACACACTGTGTGTGCTGAAGACATTGATGGAATTCTTGCAAGGAATCTGTCCTCTTCTTCTGGAGGAAGGGACAACATCAGTAGATAACAGTCTGTTTGAGTTCTACAAACCAATTCAAGCCATAATAGCAACATAACTAAGGCTGAGTCCAGTTATAAATAATCACTATTAGCATCTTTAACCTGAAATCTATCTTGTGCGTAGAGAATTTACTCGCACAACCAAATAGTTTGTAATATATATAAGAGCTGGGTGTTTTTGATTCTGATGTAACTAGAAGCATTTTACTAGGCTAGCATTTAAGACCTAGCTTCAGTACATAGTTGGCCGAAGCTACATTGAATTGCTATAAAATGTATCTGGTAATCTTTTTTTTAAATGTGACGTGCAATTCAACCTTTGTAAGAAACATATGGGAGTTTAGTATGTTTTGTTCACTGTAACTTGCTATAGTTCATTGAAACATAGGGAAAAGTTAGAATCAAAGTTTAATAGAAAGAAAAAAAGAAATCTGACTTTGCTACAGGAGAAGGTGGCTTATACTTGCCTACGGCTAAGTGATGAGAATAATGGGTATTTTTTGATTTTTTGTGCTAACTAATGCATGTACTGCTATAGCGAGGGTACTGTAACCTAATGCATAGCCATCCTAGATTTATTCCCTAGCAGATACTCTGAACATAAGTTTTGTTTTTTGCTGATTGGTGAGACAAATGGGACTTGCCACATTTAATCGTTTGAGAGAGATGGAAGCGAGTATTCTTTTGCTGCCCAACTTATACATTTACAACAGTAATTTACTGCTCTTCGAAATATGTTTAGGTTTTATTGTTATAGCATAGATGGTGCAATTATGTAATATCTCATCTTCCATTCTTTGTGGCAGGTGGTATGGTTGTTCTACGAATTGCTGGAGTTTTGATCTACAGTGCTGATATCTTTCTAAATGCCAATGTAGATATCTCTAATTATGCAACTGAACTATTATATAGAACAAGATTACTGTTCCTCTAGGTATATTTTAGAATAGTTGTTATACACCACTATATATGAACAAGGGTAAGTTGAAGGTGCTAGTTAACTGTAGATGGAAATTGCAGTTTGAAGTTTTTAATTATACTAAATGATACTGCGGTTTACGCATGAAACCAGAGGCAGATTTGACTGAAATTACAAGCAGGGCTCTAGTTGGCAAATGTTCATAAATTTTAGTTTTACACTACAATTTGCCTCTGCAAGTTCCTGGTACTTGGAAGTTAAACCTTTCCTAGTATCTAGATTGTACTATCTTGCATTGGCGTTAATTTCTCCTAAATATGTGCAGGTTACTCCGACAGTTGCCTCTATTCTTGTACTTTATGCTGCAGGTTTGTAGTTTAAGTACTGGGGTTTTAAGGTACAAAAAAATTATCACATCCTGCAATCTCTTTCTGGATCACTCTTCGTATTAACTGGCGTGTTGCATCCTGAGGGTTCCAGTTATAAGCTATCGATCATGAATCTACCATGCCTGGTTGTTGTAGTCTTACTCATGGAACTGCTTTTTTTATGTCATACTTTGATGCCCTGGAATTGTTTTGCAAGCTTTTACTAAATGGGGCAGATGCAGCTTGGAGAATATGCTAGCTCAAAAAAAGTTAGAAATCATATAGCCAGTGTAAGCTGTATTGAGGAAATATTAGAAAGAGTATCTGAAGCGTTTCTTACTGCATTAAGGTAAGTCCCTTATTATGTTATGTGTGGGCTAATTTTTTCTACGTTATGGTTTCTATGAGGAGTATGAGGCGGAAGTTGTGCTTTCTTTTTTAATATTTTTTTCGAAAATAGTACGTTCAGAAGTTTTTAATTGTTTAATTTTCCTTGTAAATCATAGGACTGCTAAGATACCTAAAAGCTACAATTGTAGGATGCATAATTGCCGAAGATCATTTCTTCAATCAATGTTGGCAGTTTTTAGAGTCTCTGTTGTATTTAGATGGAAGTCGCAGGTTGTATTTCATGCCTTTACTACAAGTGATTAATGAGAGAAATTTTGCTGTTAGGATTATTCACTTCTTACTGCTGACGAATTTTAATTTCAGCAAACTGCCATTACAGGTGACTTGATAGATTTTCAAGAGCTCAAAGTTTCTAATTTCAAAGCGCTATAACCACGGGGATGCAATGGTTACTGTTGGATGTTGGGAACAAGTAAGACCTTAGTATGATTTACTATTATATTCTTTTTATTGTATTCTTTGTTACAAAGAGTAGAAAGGAATTTCTAAATATTCTTCATTGATAATCTCTTCCTCTTTTATAGACCAAGGGAAGAGATCAAGAAAAGGAAAGTACATGAAATAGCAAGAAATCTAACTATAAGGAAACTATATAATAGGAAATCTAACTAGAATAGAATCCTATTATTTGGTAACTATTATTTTGGTAACTAGGGAAATCTAACATCCCCTCAAGCTGGGAGCATATTGTCTACCAATGCCCAGCTTGTTACATAAGCTGAAACACTTGACTACTAAGAGCTAGTTGAACATTGATCAGCTGTTTGATTCTCTGAGCGAGGTAGAAAAGTACAAATTTTCTTGCTCCAAACAGTTTCACGCACAAAATGATAGTCTACTTCATTACGCTTTGTTCTCTCATGAAAAAAGGGATTGCTTGCAATGAATATGGCAGCTTGATTGCCACAATGAATCGTCATAGATTTTTGATAAGTAACACCAAAATCAGTCATGAGAGATTTTAGCCACATCATCTCACAAGCAGTTTGAGCCATAGCTCTATATTCAGCTTCAGCACTAGATCTAGCAACTACCTTTTGCTTTTTACTTCGCCATGTAACAAGATTGCCACCAACATAAGCACAATAACCAAATGTAGACTTATGATTTATTTTAGAACAAGTATAGTCAGCATTCGAGTAAGCCTCAATGTCTAAGTGTCCATGATGACTATATAGACGGCCTTTTCCTGGACCTCCTTTGATATACTTTAGAACCCTTAAAGTAGCCTCCTAGTGGCATTGTTTAGGTTTTTCCATAAACTGGCTGATCATACCACAGCAAAAGAAATATCAGGCCTAGTTACTGTCAAATAGATGAGCTTACCATCTAGACGTTTGTATTTAGTTTTGTCCTCAAACACCTCACTATCTTCAAGCCACAAGTTGGAATTTTGTTCCGTTGGTGTATCAACTGCTTTGGATCCCAGAAGACCAGTTTCTTTGAGGAGGTCTAGTGCATACTTTCTCTGAGATAATGCAATACCATGTTTGCTTCTAGCAACTTCTATACCAAGAAAATAACGAGGCGGTCCCATGTCTTTAGTTACGAAATGCTGCCTCAGATAATGTTTAGTTTCTTCAATACCAGCTCTATCACTTCCAGAGAGAAGGATATCATCAACATACACAATCAAAATAACAATACCAGATGGCGTCAACGAATAAAAAACAGAGTTGAATCTGCATGGCTCCTATAGAATCCAAAGTAGTAACTACTGGCGCCTAAACTTTCAAACCAGGCACGTGGACTTTGTTTGAGGCCATAAATTGCCTTTCTGAGTTTGCAGACTCTATTCTCCCCCTGAGCAACAAACCCTGGTGGTTGCTCCATGTAAACTATTTCGGAAAGATCACCATAAAGGAAGGCGTTCTTCACATAAAGCTGGTACATCGGCCAATCATTATTTACTGCCACAGAGAATAAAACCCGAATGGAATTCAGTCGGGCAACTGGTGAGAATGTCTCGAAGTAGTCTACGCCATATGTCTGAGTAAACCCTTTTGCAACTAGACGAGCCTTGTACCGATCAATAGATCCATCAGGCAGATACTTCACAGTGAACACCCAACGACATGCAACAACATCATAGTTAGTAGGACTAAATGGTTTGGGTTAGTGATTTCACCATAACATAATCCATGGATATCAATAGCATAATTGATTTGGGTTGGGTGGCGGAATTGACATATTGACATGGTAGCTTGTATGCGCATTTTAGCTTATGTCTCTATGTGTTTTGTGTTGAAGGGTTTTATGTATTTATACATGTTTACATATATATATATGGTTATATATATTTATATATTGTGTCTCTTGTTGAATGTTGTGCCCGTGGAGCATTTGGACTTGGAAATGCAACGGCGCCGTTCACTGAGTCGGTTGACTCACGCTCTCTTTTTCCTCTCTTTTCAGATCCAGGTAGTCGCGGTAAGGCACCGGCCGAAGGTGCTTAGGCGGCTAGAGTGAGATAGAGGGGACTCTTAGCTATAGTACCTTTGAGGTATAGCTTTTGGGGTTAAGTGTTGGTTATAAACACTTAGAAAATCCATATTTTTGTATACCTAGTCGTATAGGTGGTTAATTGTGTAAAGGTGTAGAAAGGAAGTACTAACACACATGTATATGCTTGGCCACGTTTAGAATCATGTATAGGGTGTTGTTATACATGTTTTGGTTTTCTGTTATAAGGAAAAATGTAAATTTTGAACCCTTATGTAAATACTTTTAAGTATTCTGGTATAAATACATCTTCGTGCTTAAGTTTGGATTTGGAGTTCAAAAAATCCGGTTTGAGAGCATTGAGCATGTGTATTTATGTGTGATGCATGTGTATGCATGTTTACTTTACATTTTGGTTGAAAAATGTGGATTTTGAGTCTTTATGTAAAATATATTTGAAATATGTTATTTCTGATTTTTGAAGTTTCGGTCGACCGAAAATTTAGTGTTCGCGGTGTTCGGACGTGTTCGGGTGTGTTCGTGTTCGGACTTGTTTATCTGTTTTCGCAGACTATCGGTCGACCGAAAGTGTAAACCGGTCGACCGAAAACAGGCTCTGGAACACAGTTTTGAAAATCGATTTAAATGATAATTATTTTGGTTTTTAAGTTTTTGGGAGGTTTGTTGGGACATATCTAAAATATGTGACAATTCCCAAAGTTTTAGAAAAATATTATTTTCGTATCTTATAACGAAAATGGTTTTATGCCGAGAAGGAGTAAGAACCTTAGGTTGTTTTTTATTCTTATGTATCAATGAGGGAGATTGATGCGTTTGAATCACTAGCAGGCTATGACGGGTTCATGTGGAGAGAACCACCTCCCTCACGGGTCTCGACACGTGCTCGTAGTTCTAGACTCGGGCTCGGGTCTTTTAAATGAGTTCAAAAATGTGATTTGCCAAATGAATTTGCATTTACCATACATGGTATTTTAAGGCTTCCGCATGTTATGTGTGGTTTTGCGCGGTTGGACAGGGGCGGTCCGGGACACGGGCGTCACACACTTGCCTAGAAATGTGAATGTCGAGAAATTAAATGCGGTATGCCCACTAGGCTAGGATAACTAATATCCACCGAGAATCTCATGTTGAAAGTATGAAAGACGTATACATTAATGCTAGTCTGCAGGTGCTCCTTTAAATGTAGGAGAGCTCTGTTCATTGGAGTCTTGTTATCCTAAAAGTATGGAGGCATATGGCACAGTTATGCTGCTTGAATCGACCCTTAAGCAGGATGGCAAAGGTTCGTTATTTTGCTTTGTTGACTAAACAGCATCTTGTTTGCATTGAACTACGTAAATGTTTCTTGTTCAGCTGACAGTCTCGTTCAGCTAGATGCTTAGGTGCTCGTGAGAATTTTTGTTTGCAAGAACTACATAATGTTTTCAGGCAGTGTGTCTTTTTGTTTAACACAAAACCGTTCGATGAAACTACATTTCCTACTTCCTCTTTTATCAATTTTATCACTGTGGAGAAATATGGTGACACGTTCTGCTTTGAACGTGTTGTTCTTTACCATCTAGTTTGGTTTTCCTTGAAGAACTTGCTTGCAGGACAACAGCAGGTAGTACTGAATGAAATATTTTCATTAAATATTTATCTCATCTGCTTCATAGGTATAATTATTTAGTCGAAGCACTAACATTAATTTTCATCAGGAATGCATGCCATTCACTCTCCAATGCCACTATGTTTGATGTTGTATCTTGGTTATCGAAGGCCTTCATTCTCGCCAGAGTGCTGCCTTTACTTTTCATCAAGGTTCGAGATATGTTGCTGTTTTATTACTAGTTATTTGATATAATTTTCACATTCAGAGATTCTGTACTTCACTAAATCATATAATTTAACCTTGTTTTATTTTACTTACTTATATGTAGGTCTCTAAGCTTCTTGCTACTGCTATGATGTTATCCACCTAGGGAGACTTTGGCCCTTACCTTTCGACACTACGAAGCCACTCTCATTTTGTCATTGGGCCTCATTTTTTCATCAAGCTACTATTGGTACTTATTTACACCAGCAATTTGTCTCTTGCGAATGAGACTGGTTAATGATCGTAAGGTAACAGGTCTGCACTCCTTCTATCCTTCAATTATCAACAAGTCCGATATTATCGAATAATTTACAGGAAAGTTAGCCTCACAAACTCATGAGACTACTACTAATTTGTTGTCGGGAATCCATGTCATCTATCAAGTCAAAGTTGTCTTATGCCATATTTAATCATTTCATGCTTTGGGTAATGGGAACCATATTGGCTGCTTTTTTTAACCTTTCAACAAAGTCTTTTGACTGAAATATTTGTTGGATGATCCATTTCATCTTAGATGGGCTGCAGTGATGTAGCCCTATCCTAACCTCAGCTGGTCCATATGTGCCTAAGGAATCTATCTCTTTGTCATATCACATTAACGGATGGTCATGTGTAGTTCGCTTACTCTCATGATCTTTAGATAGATTACTGAACATTAATAACTAATGCGGTTGGAGTAATTACAAAGCTACCTTTCTATGCAATATATGGAATATGATAGGCTAGTATGGGGGGCTACATTAGCACCCAGGTGACAAGCAGAACTATCGATGGAAGGACTAAGCTATCCTTTTAAGAGGGCCCTAAGGACTTTTTTTTTTAAAAAAAGCATGCGATAAGAACATGGTTTTTGTTGCCGGTCGGGATGCCTTGTTTTGGGCGGCATGTGCCTGTTCCGGCAGTTGCTGGCACGGCACGTGCCAAAAAATTTTATATTTTAAATTTTAAATTAATTTTTTATTTTTATTTAAAAAATAATAAATAAATGTATATCGCCGCGTCACCATCGGGAATCTAAGTTTACCAAAACTTGATTCGGCTCGGCAAGAAAAACTTGGATAAGAAGTAATGTGCCGGAATTATGCTACAAGGAAGTGAACATAGGAAATATCTTGATACTTCTGTCTCAAATTATCCATATGTTGATAACTTAGTTAAACTTGGATTCCATAAAATTTGCACCGTAAATCTTCTAAGTTGGTATAATGAGTGATGGTGAATTCCTTGGCATATAATGCAAATGATATGGCGCACCAGATGAGCTTTCTTGCACTTTGGGGAATTATTATCATGCCGTAAATGGTTGAGTATGCATTTTGTTTGAGTAGTTCATAATGGAATTTGATCTGTTAGTACAGTAAGAGGGAGCCTTCAAGTTCCATACTATTTGATTTTGGTTTATTTGACCTGTTCATGCAGCAGATGTTTCCTTAGCTGGCAGATCATAAGAAAGGCTTGAGGTATGCCATTAACTTGAGTGTTCACAAAGTTAAAAAGAAAACTTGAGCATCATTAAGAAAATATGAATAATTATCTAATAGAAAATTGAATGGATTTCAGCTTAAGTTTAATAAACAAGAAAAGTGACAATTACACTTGCTTACTTTTCCACTTTTTCTTCATTTTTATTTTTGCTCTCCAAGTAACAGGTCCTTAGTGTTTCAAAATGACATTTTTTTTTAAAGCTGTTCTAAGCTCTATTTTGCATTTTTCCGAATTGCCGTTATTAAATTATTGCCATCCGTGTTCATAGCTTTGCGAAACCATGATTCATTTCTATATTTTGACCATGGAAGCGGTATATGAGCTTATAAAATGAGTTTTTGTTGATTGGATGTACAGATCTTCAGTTGCTAAACCTCGCTGATAATTGTTTAATGTGCAGGAATGAAAATATACCCACAATTACAATCCCAAAGCTAGACAAATGTGTAGCTACACTCCTAACGGGCTGCAACAGTCGATCGCTTGCATTCAAAGGATGCTATGCCCCTCAGCGTGCGCCTATCTCCTTCTAAGTTGGTGGATCTCTGCTGTCATTATGAGCCTATGGGACGTGTTTGCTAGACAGGGATATAGACCGGTTTTGCCAAGCTTACTCAATTCTTGGTTGCAGCAACAGCATGCTGATTTTTGTTCTCACGTAATCAGCTCAGTAAAGATTTGGAGCATCTCCGGTGTTCGACTATGATGAAAGCAGCGTAATTGTCTTTCTTTTTTTCCCGATTATCCTGGGTTATGGCGTTCACTATTGATAAAGAGTTGTAATATTTTCGTTATCGACGTATTCCATACCAAGTCACCTTGGATAAATAGCAGTATCGTCCACTTAATCCCAGCGGAAGCTAAAGCAGTTTTTCAAGTGTCAAGCTTCCTAAGTGGCGTCCGTAGAAATGTGGCAGGTATTGGGTACAAGTTGAGAATGGATGCATTGAAGTATTGCGTTTTGATTGATTTTTCTTGAAATTTTATTATTTTTATTTTTTTTTAATTATTTTTTTAAACACAGTGTTTGTTAGATTCATGAATGCCCCAAGCTGCCTTCATGCTAAAAACTAAGCATATTCACAAATCACATATTACATATTTTAGGGTTAATCATCCCAAAAAAAAAAAAAAAAAAAAAAACCACGCCCGTGGAATGGTGATGGTACAACTCTTTACGGCCAAAAAAAAATTGTTTTCATTGTTTGCCGCCCAGCACATAACGAAAAATGTGGCGCTCCAGGACCGGGGGCCGGAAAATTTTTTTAAACAATAAAACAGATGTTATGAGCTAGTACTTTCAATTCACACTAATACATTAATCTAAGTTAATTACAATAAAGCAGAAAGGATTAAATTTTTACATTTTGATCCCACTACAATCCTCAGCACCCCGAAGCTCGCTCTATGATCGTCAGCGGACTTCGCAAAGACCTGAGGAGAAAAAGGTAGTATCGTCAGCGGACTTACATTTTATATTCTTTATATAATTTTCACATTGTTCACTTTCTCATAAAAACCTAGAAAGTAGATAAAAAGTAACGCTTATTATCACTCAATGATGATTATTAATAATTATTATTAAAGTTCACTTTGTTTCCATTTTATTTCACTTCTCCCGAGTACAGCATCTAAGAGGCCATCTAATAAGCATAGAACTTAGTGATTAGTATGTTACTAAACATGTACTAAATTAAGAATTGTCAAAGATTTACTACAAAATTTCAATGTTACAAAACTTCAATGAATTGCTATCTTAATGTGAATAGCATGAAAGGGGCACCATGTACCAGAAGATTTAACCAAAGGAAAACACAATAAAAATATCCATTTCCTTAATGCACAGGCTTCTCTTCAAAAGCACCCTCAAACAGAAGAATATCAGTAGCTGGACGTACGAGATGAAATGATCATTGAACTTTCAAGTTGCTCTTATTTAGTAGGCTTATATTAACCTAAGCGGGCACATCAAGTAATGTGCAGAAACTATAAGTCATCACATAAATATCATTATTCTTTCGCAACTACAAGAAGTTCAGCACAAAAGAAAGAATTAATGATATTTATTTGATGACTTATAGTTTCTGCACATTACTTGAGATGTGGCCCGCTTAGGTTATATAAGCCTACTAAATAAGAGCAAACTTGAAAGTTCCAATGATCATTTCATCTCGTACGTCCAGTACTGATATTCTTCTGTTTGAGGGTGCTTTGAAGAGAAGCCTGTGCATAGGAAATGGAATTTTTGTGTTCCTTTGGTTAAAATCTTCTGGTACATGTGCCCCTTGCATGCTATTCACATTAAGATAGCAATTCATTTGAAGTTTTGAACATTGAATTTGTAGTAAATCTTGACAATTCTTTAATTTTAGTACATGTTTAGTAATATCTAATCACTAAGTTCTTATGCTTATAGAGTTGGCCTCTTAATGCTGTACTCGGAGAAGTGAAATAAAATGGAAACAAAAAGTGAACTTTATAATAATTATTAAAATCATCATTGAGTGATTAATAAGCGTTACTTTTTATCTACTTTCTAGGTTTTTATGAGAAAGTGAACAATGTGAAAATTATATAAAGAATATAAAATGTAAGTCCGCTGACGATACTACCTTTTTCTCCTCAGGTCTTTGCGAAGTCGCTGACAAATTGCATAGAGCGAGCTTCGGGTGCTGAGGATGTAGTGGGATCAAAATGTTAAAAAATTTAATCCTTTCTGCTTTATGGTAATAACTTGATTATTATTAGTGTGAAGTTGAAAGTACTACTCAGTAACCATCTGTTTTATGTTTTAAAAAAATTTTCGGCCCCCGGTTCCTGGAGCGCCACATTTTGTTATGTGCTGGTTTGCAACAATTGGAAAACAATTTTTTTTTGGCCGTAAAGAGTTGTACCATCAGCCATTCACGGGCGTGGTTTTTTTTTTTTTTTTTTTTTTTGGGATGATTAACCCTAAATATGTAATATGTGATTTGTGAATATGCTTAGTTTTTAGCATGAAGGCAGCTTGGGCATCATGATCTAACAAACAGCTGTGTTTAAAAAAAATAATTAAAAAAAAATAAAAATAAAAATAAAACGTTTCAAAGAAAAAATCAATCAAAACGCAATACTCTCAATGCATCCATTCTCAACTTGTACCCATACCTGCCACATGTCTTTACAGGAGGCCACTTAGGAAGCGTACACTTGAAAAACTGCTTTAGCTTCCGCTGGGATTAAGTGGACGATACTGCTATTTATCCAAGGCGACTTGGTCATTGGGAATACGTACGATAACGAAAATAATTACAACTTCTTTATCATAGTGAACGCCATAACCAGCATAATCGGGAAAAAAAGAAAAGACAATTACGCTGCTTCATCATAGTCGGAACACCGGAGATGCTCCAAAATCTTTATGAGCTGATTACGTGACGAACAAAAATCAGCATGCTGTTGCTGCAACCAAGATTGAGTAAGCTTGGCAAAAACCGGTCTATATCCCTGTCTAGCAAACACGTCCCATAGGCTCATATGACAGCAGAGATCACCAACTTAAAGGAGATAGGCCGCACGCTAGTGCATGCATTCCTTTGAATGCAAGCGATCGACTTGTTGACCGTGTAGAGTGTAGCTACACATTTGTCAGCTTTGGATTGTAATTGTGGGTATATTTCATCCTTGCAAATTAAACAATTATCAGCGCAGGTTTAGCAACTGAATATCGTACAACCAATCAACAAAAACTCATTTTATAAGCTTCAATATACCGCTTCCATGGTCAAAATATAGAAATGAATCATGGTTTCGCAAAGCTATAACACGGATGGCAATAATTTAATAACGGCATTCGGAAAATGCAAATAGGAGCTTAGAACAGCTTTAAAAAAAATGTTCATTTGAAACACTAAGGGGACCTGTATTGGAGAGCAAAAAAAAATGAAAGAAAAAGTGGAAAAGTAAGCAAGGTGTAATTGTCACTTTTCTTGTTTATTAAACTAAGCGTGAAACCATTCAATTTTCTATTAGATAATTATTCATATTTTCTTAATGTGCTCCAAGTTTTCTTTTTAACTTTGTGAACAACCAAGTTAATGGCATACCTCAAAGCGCTTTCTATGATTCTGCCAGCGAAGGACAACATCGCTGCATGAACAGGTCAAATAACCAAAATCAAATAGTATGGAACTTGAAGGCTCTCTCTTACTGTACTAACAGATCAAAATTCCATTTATGAAACTACTTCAAACAAAATGCAACTCAAACCATTTACGGCATGATAATAAAATTCCCCAAAGTGCACAAGAAAGCTCATCTGTGCGCCATATATTGGCAATTATATGCCAAGAATTCACCATCACTCATATACCACTTAGAAGATTACGGTGCAAATTTTATGGAATCAAGGTTTAACTAATTATCAATATGGATAATTGGAGACGAAGATCAAGATATTTCCTTGTTCACTCCTTGTAGATAATTCCGGCACAATTTACTTCTATCCAAGTTTTTCTTCCGAGCCGAATCAATTTGGGTAACTTAGATTCGCCGATGGTGACGCGGCGATATCTTTATTTATTATTTTTTTGAATAAAAAATAAAAATTAATTTAAAATTTAAAATATAAAAATTTTTTGGCACGTGCGTGCAGCAACTGCCGGAACAGCATATGCCGCCCAAAACAAGGCATCGCGACCGGCAACAAAAACCATGTTCTTATCGCATGGCTTTTTTAAAAAAAAAAGTCCTTAGGGCCCTCTTCTAAAGATAGCTTAGTCCTTCCAGTCGATAGTTTCTGCTTGTCACCTGGGTGCTAATGTAGCCCCATATACTAGGCCTATCATATTCCATTTTGCATAGAAAGTAGCTTTTATTACTCCACCGCATTAGTTATAATGTCAGTAATCTATCTAAAGATTCATGGAGAGTAAGCGAACTACACATGACCATCCGTTAATGTGATATGACAAAGAGATAGATTCCTTAGGCACATATGGACCAGCTGAGGTTTAGGATGGGCTACATCACTGCAGCCCAAATCTAGATGAAATGGATTATCCAACAAAATATTCAGTCAAAAGACTTTGTTGAAAGGTTAAAAAAAGCAGCCAATATTGGTTCCCATTACCCAAAAGCATGAAATGATTAAGATATGGCATAAGACAACTTTGACTTGTAGGCATGACATGGATTCCCGACAACAAAATTAGTAGTAGTCTCAGAGTTTGTGAGGCTACTTTCCTGTAAATATTCGCATATATCGAAACTTTGTGATAATTGAGGATTAGAAGAGTGCAACCCGTTACCTTACGATATAACCAGTGCTCATTCGCAAGAGACAAATTTGCTGTTGTAAATAAGTACCAATAGTAGCTTTGATGAAAAAATGAGGCCCAATGACAAAATGAGAGTGGCTCGTAGTGTCGAAAGGTAAAGGGGCCAAAGTCTCCCTTAGGTGGATAACATCATAGCAGTGCAAGAAAGCTTAGGAGACCTACATGATAAGTAGTTAAGAATAAAACAAGGTAAATTATAATTTAGTGAAGTACAGAATCCTGCTGAATGTGAAAATTATATCAATAACTAGTAATAAAACAGCAACATATTCTCGAACCTTGATGAAAAAAGTGAAGGCAGCACTTCTGGCGAGAATGAAGGCCTTTGAAACCAAGATACAACATCAAACATAGTGGCATGGAATGAATGGCATGCATTCCTGGATAAATTATGTAGTGCTTCGACTAAATAATTATACTATGAGCAGATGAGGTAAATATTTAAATGAAAATATTTCATCAGTACTACCTGCTGTGTCCTGCAAGCAAAAGTTCTTCAAGGGAAAACCCAAACTAGGTGTAAGAACAACACGTTCAAAAGCAGCGAACGTTGTCGACCATATTTCTCCACAGTGATAAAATTGTGATAAAATTAGGAAGTAGGAAATGTAGTTCATCGAAACGTTTTGTGTTAACAAAAAGGACACATGCCTGAAAACATGAGGTAGTTCTTGCAGAACAAAAATCTCACGGCACCTAAGATCTAGCTGAAACGAGACTGTCAGTGAACAAGAAACATTACGTAGTTCATGGCAAACAAGATGCATGTTTAGTAACAAGCAAAATAACCGAACCTTTTGCCATCCTGCTTAAGGGTCGATTCAGCAGCATAACTGTTGCCATATGCATCTTCCATACTTTTAGGATAACAAGATCCTCCAATGGAACGAGCTCTCCTACATTTAAAAGGAGCACCTGCAGACTTAGCATTACTGCTATACGTCTTTCATACTTTCAACATGAGATTCTCGGTGGAATTAGTTATCCTAGCCTTAGCTGGAGCATACGCATTTAATTTCTTCGACATTCACTTTCTTAGGCAAGTAGTGTGACGGCCCGTGTCCCGGGACCGCCCCTTCGCAACCGCGCAAAACCACACATAACATGCGGAAGCCTTAAAATACCATGTATGGTATGCAATTCATTTGCAAATCACATTTTTGAACTCATTTAAAAGAACCCCGAGCCCGAGTCTAGAACTACCGAGCACGTGTCGAGCACCGCGAGGGAGGCGGTTCTCTCCACATGAACCCGTCATAGCCTGCTAGTGATTCAAACGCATCAATCTCCCTCATTGATACATAAGAATAAAAAACAACCTAAGGTTCTTACTCCTTCTCGGCATAAAACCATTTTCGTTATAAGATACGAAAATAATATTTTTCTAAAACTTTGGGAATTGTCACATATTTTAGATATGTCCCAACAAACCTCCCAAAAACTTAAAAACCAAAATAATTATCATTTAAATCGATTTTCAAAACTGTGTTCCAGAGCCTGTTTTCGGTCGACGGTACCCTTTTCGGGGGGGGTCGGGGAAACCGGGATTAGTTTTCTTTGCGGGGGGGGGGAAAAAAAAAAAAAACAGATAAACAAGTCCGAACACGAACACACCCGAACACGTCCGAACACCGCGAGCACTAAATTTTCGGTCGACCGAAACTTCAAAAATCAGAAATAACATATTTCAAATATATTTTACATAAAGACTCAAAATCCACATTTTTCAACCAAAATGTAAAGTAAACATGCATAACACATTGCATCACACAGAAAAATACACATGCTCAAGCTCTCAAAACCGGATTTTTGTAACTCCCAAATCCAAACTTGAAGCACCAAAGATGTATTTGATACAGAATACTTAAAAGTATTTACATAAGGGTTCAAAATTTACATTTTTCCTTAATACAGAAAAAACCAAAAAACTGTATAACAAAACCCATACATGATTCTAAACGTGCCCAAGATATACATGTGTTTAGTACTTCCTTTCTCACCTTACATCAATTAACCACTATACGACTAGGTAGTACAAAAATATGTTGGATGTTTCTAAGTTGTTTCATAACAACACTGAACCCCAAAAGCGTATACTCAAAGGTACTAATAGCTTAAGAGTTTCCCCTCTATCTCACTCTAGCCGCCTAAGCACCTTCGGCCCGGTGCCTTACCGCGACTACCTGGATCTGAAAAGAGAGGAAAAAGAGAGCGTGAGTCAACCGACTCAGTGAACGGCGCCGTTGCATTTCCAAGTCCAAATGCTCCACGGGCACAACATCTCAACAAGAGACCACATATATAAATATATATAACCATATATATATATGTAAACATGTATAAATACATAAAACCCTTCAACACAAAACACATAGAGACATAAGCTAAAATGCGCATACAAGCTACCATGTCAATATGTCAATTCCGCCACCCAAACCCAAATCAATTATGCTATTGATATCCATGGATTATGTTATGGTGAAATCACTAACCCAAACCATTTAGTCCTACTAACTGTGATGTTGTTGCATGTCGTTGGGTGTTCACTGTGAAGTATCTGCCTGATGGATCTATTGATCGGTACAAGGCTCGTCTAGTGGCAAAAGGGTTACTCAGACATACTACTTCGAGACATCTCACCAGATTCCCGACTGAATTCCATTTCGGGTTTTATTCTCTGTGCAGTAATTAATGATTTGGCGATTGTACCAAGCTTTATGTGAAGAAACGCCTTCCTTATGTGATCTTTCCGAAATAGTTTACATGGAGCAACCACCAGGTTGTTTAGGGGAGAATAAGTCGCAAACTCAGAAAGGCAATTTATGCCTCAAAACAAAGTCCACGTTTGCCTGGTTTGAAAAGTTTTAGCCAAGTTGTTACTACTATTGGATTCTATTAGGAAGCCATGAGATCACTCTGTTTTTATTCGTTGACGCCATCTGTATTGTTATTTTGATTGTGATGTTGATGATATCCTTATCTCTCTTGGGAAGTGATAGAGCTGTATTGAAGAAGACTAAAAATTATCTGAGCAGCATTTCGTAACTAAAGACATGGGACCGCCTCGTTATTTTCTTGGTATAGAAGTTGCTAGAAGCAAACATGGTATTGCATTATCTCAGAGAAAGTACGCACTAGACCTCCTCAAAGAAACCGGTCTTTTGGGATCCAAAGCAGTTGATACACAACGGAACAAAAAATTCCAACTTTGCTTAAAGATGTGAGGCGTTTTGAGGACAAAACTAAATACAGACGTCTAGTTGGTAAGCTCTTCTATTTGACAGTAACTAGACCTGACATTTCTTTTGCTGTGGGTATGATCAGCCAGTTTATGAAAAAACCTAAACAATGCCACTGGGAGGCTACTTTAAGAGTTCTAAAGTATATCAAAGGAGCTCAGGAAAAGTCTTCTTGTATTATGTGTCATGACACGTTAGACATTGAGGCTTACTCGAATGCTGACTATGCTGGCTCTAAAATAGATCGGAAGACAACATCTAGTTATTGTTCTTATGTTGGTGGCAATCTTGTTACATGCGAAGTAAAAGCAAAACGGTGGTTGCTTAGATCGTGCTGAAGCTGAATTATGAAGCTATGGCTCAAACTGCTTGTGAGATGATGTGGCTAAAATCTCTCATGATTGATTTTGGTCTTACTTATCAGAAACCTATGACGATGCATTGTGACAATCAAGCTGCCATATTCATTGCAAGCAATCCCTTTTTCATGAGAGGACAAAGCATATTGAAGTAGACTGTCATTTTGTGCGTGAAACTGTTTTGAGCAAGAAAATTTGTACTTTCTACACTCGCTCAGAGAATCAAACAGCTGATATGTTCACTAAGCCTCTTAGTAGTAGGTGTTTCATGCATTTATGTAACAAGCTGGGCATGGTAGACATATATGCTCCAGCTTGAGGGGGAGTGTTAGATTTCCTAGTTACCAAAATAATAGTTACCAAATAATAGGATTCTATTCTAGTTAGATTTCCTATTATATAGTTTCCTTATAGTTAGATTTCTTGCTATTTCATGTACTTTCCTTTTCTTGATGTCTTCCCTTGGTCTATAAAAGAGGAAGAGATCTATCAATGAGAATATTTAGAAATTCCTTTCTACTCTTTGTAACAAAGAATACAATAAAAAGAATATAATAGTAAATCATAATAAGGTCTTACTTGTTCCCAACATCCAACAGTAACCATTTGATTCCCGTTTATAGCGCTTTGAAATTAGAAACTTTGAGCTCTTGAAAATCTATCAACACCTGTAATGGCAGTTTGCTGAATTAAAATTCGTCAGCAGTAAAAGGTGAATAATCCTAACAGCAAATTTTCTCTCATTAATACTTGTAGTTAAAGGGCATGAAATACAACCTGCGATTCCATCTAATACAACAGAGACTCTAAAAACTGCCACATTGATTGAAGGAAATGATCTTCGGCAATATGCATCCTACAATTGTAGCTTTTAGGTATCTTAGCAGTCCTATGGTTTACAAGAAAAATTAAACAATTAAAAATTTCTGAATGTACTATCCAGTTTCAAAAAAAAATATTAAAAAAGAAAGCACAACTTCCGCCTCATACTCCTCATAGAAACCATAACGTAGAAAAAATTAGCCCACACATAACATAATAAGGGACTTACCTTAATGCAGTAAGAAAACGCTTCAGATACTCTTTCTAATATTTCCTCAATACAGCTTACACTGGCTATATGATTTCTAACTTTTTGAGCTAGCATATTCGTCCAAGCTGCATCTGCCCATTTTAGTAAAAGCTTGCAAAACAATTCCAGGGCATCCAAGTATGACATAAAAAAAGCAGTTCCATGAGTAAGACTACAACAACCAGCATGAGATTCATGATTCGATAGCTTTATAATTGGAACCCTCAGGATGGCAAACACGCCAGTTAATACGAAGAGTGATCCAGAAAGAGATTGCAGGATGTGATAATTTTCTGTACCTGTAACAACCCCAGTACTTAAACTACAAACCTGCAGCATAAAGTACAAGAATAGAGGCAACTGTCGGAGTAACCTGCACATATTTAGAAGAAATTGAACCCAATGGCAAGATAGTACAAATCTAGATACTAGGAAAGGTTTAACTTCCAAGTACCAGCAACTTGCAGAGGCAAATTGTAGTGTAAAACTAAAATTTATGAACATTTGAAACTAGAGCCACTGCTTGTAATTTCAGTCAAATCTGCCTCTGGTTTCA